>WNNG01000152.1:0-74828 GCA_018208015.1 Medicago ruthenica
TTGTTGAGGATGCATGACATGATTATGAAATGCATGTGTATGAATGATTTGGATATGCATGCATGAATGAAATTGACATGATGCATGTATTATGTTATGCATGATATGTGGGATGCATGTTGAATGCTGGGAGTTATGATTGGATGCCGAGCAAGGTCGGGCTTTTCCTGGGGATTTGTGTTTGTGATTGCCAATGATGATTGGACTCTTTGTTTTGGGTTGAGACTCCTTGGGGAATGTCAAAAGGTTTTGGCTTCATGGGGATATAAGGATCATTTTGGAAGCATGATCGATATCCAGCCTTAGATGCCAATGGTAATTGGGCTTTTGATTGTTGGTGCCAATGACAATTGGGCTTTTGATTGTTTGGACAAGGATTGACTTCCTGGGGAATTTGTTAATCCACTGGGGATTGTGGTGTGAAAGACTGACTCGTGCTGGGGATACACAAGCTGTTCTTTAAAGAACTGCCCCTTGGTATAAGAATATGATGAAGGATGCACAAGCCGTTCGTTAAAGAACTGCCACTTGGCATAAAGAGGGAGTTGACATCACGAGACTATACAGACTAGGGATGACACCTGACTGATTTGGTTGATAAAAGTTTGTTGCGACCTATGAACAAAGGTTGTTCAAATTATTGAAAGAAAGAAAATGTTTTGTTTGTTTTTATTGATTTTTTTGGTTGGACAAGGATTGACTTCCTGGGGAATTTGTTAATCCACTGGGGATTGTGGTGTGAAAGACTGACTCGTGCTGGGGATACACAAGCTGTTCGTTAAAGAACTGCCCCTTGGTATAAGAATATGATGAAGGATGCACAAACCGTTCGTTAAAGAACTGCCACTTGGCATAAAGAGGGAGTTGACATCACGAGACTATACAGACTAGGGATGACACCTGACTGATTTGGTTGATAAAAGTTTGTTGCGACCTATGAACAAAGGTTGTTCAAATTATTGAAAGAAAGAAAATGTTTTGTTTGTTTTTATTGATTTTTTTGTTTGGTTTGGAAGGACAAGGTCCTTTGCCTACATACCCGAATGGGATCAAAACCGATGTAGTTCGGGCTTGTTGCCCGGGTACGACCGACAAACTTGGTGAGACAAGATTAGACCGGTAAAATGAAAAGTGGACCGACGTCGCATTGCAAACACTTGGTAACCTTTAATGGGGACGATGCCACAGGGGATACATCCAAAGATTGACGGGGTAAAGCCACAACTACTGATGAGGAACACATACCTCATGGGGAGATTGTTTTAATCCATTGGGGGATATGATTGGATGCCGAGCGAGGTCGGGCTTTGGTTATGTTGGGATGCCGAGCGAGGTCGGACTTTGATTGTTTGGTTGCCGAGCGAGGTCGGACTTTTTGATTGGTTGCCGAGCGAGGTCGGGCTTTTTGATTGGTTTGTGAGTGGGAATGCCAATGAAAATTGGGCTTTATTTGTGATTGTGTTTGTAAGGGCCAATGAAAATTGGTTTTTTTGGAAATGGGATTTGTGAGTGCCAATGGAAATTGGGCCTTGGATGGAAATTGTATTTGTATGTGCCAATGAAAATTGGGCTTTTTTTGATTGAATGCCAAGCAAGGTCGGGCTTTGATTGTGAATTGGTGATGACACCTTGTCATTACGTAATTTATTAAGAGTTTTTGTTAGTTTTATCATCTTTTGTCAGCATTTTGAGACAGTTTGAGGTACAAAAGAGCAAGAAACATCAGAGCCTAAAGTGACTACATCGTGACACGATTTGGGAATCGTGTCACGATTTCTTAACCAGAGAAGTGATCAAATCCTGCCTACAGAATCGTGTCACGATTGCATAATCGTGTCACGATTGGGAGATCAGTTTGCGCAATCCTTGGGAGTTTTAATGAAGGATCGTGTCACGATTTCATGCATCGTGTCACGATTTTGCGATCAGAATTTCCTATTTTAGCTGATTCGTTTTCAGAAACAAAGGTTCAGAAACTTGGAGAATAGAAGCGCGATTTTGAGAGCAAGGAACTGAAGCGGTGGCTACCCCATCCAACTCACAGTCAGTTTTTGTATGTTCTTATGTTCTTAATGATTAAGCTATTTTGTAATTCAATTATGAGTAGCTAAATTCTCCATTGTTAGGGATGAGAATATCTAGATGATGACTCTTGTTTTGTAACCCTAATCTGATCTTTGAATGAATTTATTGAATCATGTTTCTTATCTTTATGCTTAATGCTTTTATTGATTGATCATCATTAAATTGTTGTATGATTCATATTGTGAAACGGAAGTGGAATATATGAATGCTCAAGATAAGAAATTCTCGCCTTTGTAATCTAGGAATAGATACAAACCCTTGAAACCGTTTATTAATTCATGTCCATTCATGCTTAATTCTAAACTGTAAAACTTACTAAGGAATTAGGGTTTACTTTAGAATTAACGTTTCTGTCACTAAGGAATTAGGGCAAGATTATTTAAGAGAATTAGGTCGTGATTCATTGAACAAATTCAATGATCGTTGGTTAGGTAATCAATCTGAGTTCGGAGTCTAGTGAAGCTCATCCCTGACACGCTTTTTATCTCTTAATTTCAAACCAATTTACTTTACGCACTTTTCATTATTTGCAATTAAACAAACTCCGTACCCTTTTGTTCAACTGAGTAATCAAAATTACATTCGATTCGTTAACGCAGTCCTTGTGTTCGACACTCGGTTTACCGTTTTAACTTTACTACTTGAACGATTTCGTACACTTGCGAAAATCGCCATCAAGTTTTTGGCGCCGTTGCCGGGGACTGCCAAATTAACTGTTGAATTGTAATTTCTTTTGCTCAATTGAAATTTTTTGCTCTGCAATAAAAGTTTTGCTGTTACGAATTTTATTTTTACTTTTATTTTTTGTTTTCATTCTCAATAACTCACTTTCGTCTAATCTTGTATGCGAGGCCAGCCCTCAGCTGAACTTCTCTTTGACGCAGAAATTGAAAAGACTTGCCGTGCAAATCGCAGAGCAGCTCAATTAAGAAAGCAACGAGAGAAGGAAGGGACGAGTGAAATTGAGATCAACACAGACGAACAGGTCACCGAGGAGCTAGAAGTTGTTGAAAGGATGGCTGAGCTAGACCCACCACCTCCTCCACCTGAAGAGAGACTTCTCGGAGACTATGGTGCTCGTGATCGAAACCGCAACAGGTTGACCATTGCTAACCAGCCTGTGACGGTTAACAAGTTTGAGATCAACCCAGGACTACTCCGTGAATTGAAAGAAAAACAGTTTGCTGAAAAATACAACGAAGATGCCAACAAGCATTTAAAGAATTTCTTTGTGATCTGTGAGACAACAAAAGTGGATGGTAACTCGGAAGGAGCCAAACGGTTGCGGTTGTTTCCATTCTCCCTAACTGATGATGCCAAGGAGTGGTTTGATTCTCTACCAGCTGGAAGTATTACAACATGGAATGAGATGGAAGACAAGTTCTTGGAGCAGTTCTTTCCTACAGCGTTGTTTGTGCGCAGACGTCAGGACATTTCCAACTTTCAACAGAAGGATGGAGAATCACTTGGAGAATCGTACATGAGGTACAAGAAATTGTTGTCAGCCTGTCCAGACCACAATTATGGCAGCACAGTGCAGATGCAGATTTTTTGTAATGGTCTACGCCTTTCTACTAGACAAGTCCTCGACACAGCTTCTGGTGGTTCCATAAATTTCAAAACTGCTTCTCAAATAATCAAAGTCATTGAAGCAGTTGCGCTGAATGAACAGATGGAGATGTATGACAGAACAGGTGGCACAAGAGGAGGACTCATAGATTTGAATCAACTTGAAGCTAAAAATGCTCAGAACATACTCACCAGCAAGCAGATTCAAGAAGCAGTGTCAGCTGAAGTGACAAAGAGATTGGCAGCTCTCAATATAGGCCAACCCCTAATTGCTCCGGTAAATCAAATGAATACTGTGAAGTGTGATTGGTGTGCAGGTCCTCATTTTACCATGCAGTGTAATGTGCCCATGGATGAAGCTCAAGTAGAAATGGTGAACTTCCTTAGTAATCAAGGGGGTCGTCAGCAGAACAATCCCTATTCCAACACTTACAATCCAGGCTGGAGGAATCACCCAAACTTCTCATGGAAAACTCCACAGAACAACTTCCCGAATCCACAACAAGGAGTTCCAACAAATCCTACTCCCCCGAAGAAAGCTGATTGGGAATTGGCCATTGAAGCAATGGCATCAAGCGTGAAATCTCTCACTCAAGAAACCAGGGCCTCACAAAAGAACACCACGGCCTCAATCAAGAATCTTGAGATTCAAGTTGGTCAAATTGCCCAACAAATTGCACAAAGACCTCCTGGAAATCTGCCTAGCAACACAGTTGCCAATCCCAAAGGACACGAAAGTGTGAATGCAGTTATGACCAGAAGCAGAAGGGTGGAAGACTCACAACAACCTAAAGATACAAAAGGTGGGGGTGAGTCAGCCGATGAGTTAGTTGAAGTGCCGGTTGAAGTCCGAGAGAATACACCACAAGAGGTAGCTGGAGAACCAGAAAATCCAAAGAAAAATGAGTTGCCAAAGCCTCAGATTAAGCTACCATTCCCACAAAGGTTGAAGAAAGAAAAAGACAAGAAGAGTTTTGGTAAATTCCTTGAGATGTTCAAAAAGTTACAAATCAACATCCCTTTTGCCGAAGCTCTCGAACAAATGCCAACCTATGCAAAATTCATGAAAGACATCATTTCAAGGAAGATCAGCATTGGTGATGAAGATGTGATGCTCACTGAACAATGTAGTGCGGTGTTACAAAGAAAAATTCCAAAGAAACTCAAAGATCCTGGAAGTGTCACTATTCCTTGTACCATTGGGGATAGAACTTTCAAGAAAGCACTGATCGACCTTGGAGCCAGTGTAAGTTTAATGCCTTTGTCTATTTACAAGAAGTTGGGGATTGGTACGGTGAGAGACACAAGAATGACCTTGCAGTTTGCAGATAAATCCTACAAATATCCTTATGGTATTGTGGAAGATGTGCTTGTAAAGGTTGATAAATTCATATTCCCAGTTGACTTTGTTGTTCTTGAAATGGAAGAAGATGAGGATATACCGCTGATTCTGGGAAGACCATTTTTACAAACTGGAAGGTGCATGATTGACCTAGAAGATGGTACGTTGACTCTAAAGGTTGACGATGAGGTGGTGAAACTCAATGTTCTCCAAGCAATGAAGCATCCGACAGAAAAGGAGGAATGCTATAGGGTTGACATACTTAGTTCAATTGTGAAAGACAAGTTTGAAGCCGAAAGTCCAGCTTTACCACTTGAGAGAGTATTAAGCGCACCAGCAGCAAGTGTTGAGGAAGATGAAGATCCTAGAGAAGCTGATGTGCTAGCCATGTTAGAAGCCTTCCCGTCCTATCACCGACGCACACCGACTAAATGGGAGGAGTTACATCCGAATGAAGAAGCTGCTGAGAAAAAGTCCAAGAAAGTACCGGTAGTTGAGCTGAAACAACTGCCCCCTCATTTGAAGTATGTGTTCCTTGGTGAGAAAGAAGAGTATCCGGCCATTATCAATGCAAGCCTGAATAAACTTGAAGAAGAAAAGCTCTTGAGAGTCCTGAGAATGCACAAGGGTGCCATAGGGTGGTCCATTGAAGATTTGAAGGGTATCAGTTCCACTGTGTGTATGCATAAGATCTTAATGGAAGAAAACTACAAACCGGTGGTCCAACCACAACGGAGGCTCAATCCTGCCATGAAAGAGGTGATTAGAAAGGAGGTGGTCAAGTTGCTTTAAGCTGGTCTCATTTATCCTATATCTGACAGTTCATGGGTGAGTCCGGTCCAAGTTGTTCCAAAAAAGGGTGGTACTACAGTGGTGATGAATGAGAAGAATGAGTTGATTCCGACCCGCACTGTCACTGGCTGGAGAGTTTGCATAGACTATAGACGGTTAAACACAGCTACTCGGAAGGATCATTTCCCACTACCATTCATTGATCAGATGCTCGAAAGGTTGGCAGGTCACGAGTACTATTGCTTTTTGGACGGGTATTCCGGTTACAACCAGATTGCGGTGGCACCTGAGGATCAAGAGAAAACAGCTTTCACATGTCCCTATGGGATTTTTGCTTACAGGAGGATGCCATTTGGGCTGTGCAATGCCCCTGCTACTTTTAAAAGGTGTATGATGTCCATATTCTCCGATATGATTGAAAAACATATCGAAGTTTTTATGGACGATTTTTCTGTCTTTGGCTCTTCTTTTGATAATTGTTTGAATAATTTGTCTCTTGTATTAGAAAGGTGTCAAAAGACTAATTTGGTCCTAAATTGGGAAAAATGTCATTTCATGGTGAGAGAAGGAATTGTTCTTGGTCACCGAATCTCTTACAAAGGGATAGAGGTAGACCAAGCAAAAATTGAAGTCATTGAAAAACTTCCTCCTCCCACCAATGAAAAAGGCATTAGGAGCTTTTTAGGACATGTAGGTTTTTATAGGAGGTTCATTAAAGATTTTTCAAAAATAGCAAAACCCCTTACTAACCTGCTAGTGAAAGACACACCTTTCCAATTCAATGATGAGTGTCTGAATGCTTTTAACACTCTTAAGGAAAAACTGATAACAGCCCCCATTGTCACTGCTCCCGATTGGTCACTACCTTTTGAAATTATGTGTGATGCCAGTGATACAGCTGTTGGGGCAGTTCTTGGGCAAAGGAAAGATAAGTTGTTGCATGTCATTTACTATGCTAGTCATGTTTTAAACCCAGCACAACTTAACTATGCCACTACAGAAAAAGAACTCCTGGCTGTTGTCTATGCTTTTGATAAATTTAGATCATACTTGTTAGGGTCTAAAGTTATTGTTTACACTGACCATGCTGCTCTGAGGTATTTGTTTTCTAAGCAGGAATCAAAACTGAGACTTCTTAGATGGATATTGCTGTTGCAGGAGTTTGACCTGGAAATCCGGGACAAGAAGGGATCCGAGAACACTGTGGCTGACCATCTCTCCCGACTAGAGAAGATGGATGAAACTGATCAGCAGAGACCTATCAAGGACCTCTTTGCAGATGAACACATTCTAGCAGTAACAATGGTGCCATGGTTTGCAGACTTTGCGAACTATTTGGTAGGTAAGGTGATCCCCATTGATTTTAATTCTCAACAGCGCAAGAAATTCCTGCATGATTGTAAGTACTACGTGTGGGATGAGCCCTATCTGTATAAAAGGGGGATTGACGGACTGTTGAGGAGATGTGTCCCTGAAGAAGAGCAGGAAAAAGTGTTGTGGCATTGTCATGACTCAAACTACGGCGGGCACTTTAGTGGAGATAGGACTGCTGCAAAAGTGCTCCAATCCGGTTTATTTTGGCCAACTTTGTTTAAGGATGCTTTTGCCTATGTCAAGAGATGTGACCGCTGTCAACGCACAGGAAATATTTCCAAAAGAAACGAGATGCCTCAAAATCCTGTGTTAGAAGTGGAAATCTTTGATGTATGGGGTATTGATTTTATGGGACCATTCCCATCCTCATATTCAAAGGTTTACATTCTGTTGGCAGTGGACTATGTCTCTAAGTGGGTGGAAGCTATCGCCACGCAGACCAATGATGCTCAGGTAGTAATTTCTTTCCTTCAGAAAAATATTTTCTCACGCTTTGGGGTCCCTAGAGCGTTAATCAGTGATGAAGGATCACACTTCCTCAATCGGAAGATGGAAACTTTGCTGAAAAAGTACAATGTGCATCACCGGATTGCTACACCATATCATCCTCAGACGAGTGGACAGGTGGAAGTTTCAAATAGACAGATAAAGCAAATCCTAGAGAAGACTGTGAATTCCTCACGGAAGGATTGGTCCGTCAAGCTGGATGATGCACTGTGGGCATACAGAACTGCGTTCAAAACCCCTATAGGTATGTCTCCTTTTCAAATTGTCTATGGAAAATCTTGTCACTTACCTTTGGAACTAGAGCACAAAGCTTTGTGGGCCACTAAATTCCTGAATTTTAATCTCTCGAAAGCAGGCGAATCCCGGATTCTTCAACTCCATGAGTTAGATGAATTCCGGAATTCAGCCTATGAGAATGCCAAAATTTTTAAAGAAAAAACAAAGAAATGGCATGACAAGAAGATTCAAAATAGGGAATTTAGGGAAGGGCAACTAGTTCTTCTTTTCAATTCCAGGTTAAAGCTGTTTCCTGGAAAGCTGAGGTCCAGATGGTCAGGACCATTCAAAGTGGTGAAGGTATTCCCTTATGGAACGGTGGAGGTGAAGGACCCTGACTCGGAAAGAACCTTCAAGGTCAACGGACAAAGGCTCAAACCATACTTTGGAGTCGAATCTGAGCGTCCGACCGAGTCAATCAAGCTGAAATCCACGTGATTCTGTGGTACGTCAGGCTCGGGACGTTAAACACGCGCTAGGTGGGAGGCAACCCACTCAGTATCCTTTGTTTTATTTCATTTTTTTTTCAAATAAAAGCAAAATATAATTGTGGCAAAACCATTTTCAGGGCAGAATTTTTTCTAAGTTATTCAAAGGGGCTCTCTGCCTAGCCAAATCGTGACACGATCCTGCCATCGTGACACGATTTTGTTCCTTCAAAATTTTTCCTTTCTGCCTATGAAATCGTGACACGATTCCAAAATCGTGACACGATTTCCCCTTGAAAATGTGTGTTTCTCTGCCAAGCCAAATCGTGACACGATCCCCTCATCGTGACACGATTTCAGTGCTCCAAAATACCAATCTTTCTGCCATCAAAATCGTGACACGATGCTGCAATCGTGACACGATTCTGAGATGTTTTGAATTGAAAAACTGCAATCGTGACACGATTACTTCATATCGTGACACGATTGCTGCAAATCTTTGAAAAATATGACCGTTACAAGCCCATCGTGTCACGATCCCACCAAATCGTGACACGATTTTTCCCAGCCTATATATACCCCATTCAAAAAATTCATTCCCACCATTTCCAAACCTGCCGTTACTCTGTCCAATTTTCCACAGACTCTTCTTGCCCACGAATCTCAGCACTTTCCACCACCACTAACATCATCCCTACCCCCAATTCCATCTTCTCACCAACAATTATTCACCATGCCTCCAGTCCTACGCACAAAACACACCGCCAAACGCCCAAAAACCACAACCACCGCCAAACCCACCAAAAACACCACCAAACGTAAACCAACCACCACCCGCACTGAAACCGCACCACCCTCACACGCTGCCTTCAAGTTCATAAACAAAAATGCCCAGGACCGGTTTGTTGAAATCAAGGCTTACAAGTTTGTTATGGAGCGGAGGTTTGACGTTATCAATTTGGGTAAGTACTCGGAGTTTGAGAGCATGCTGCAGGCGAGACAATGGGAGCTTCTGAACAATATGGTTTTTACCGCTTCCAACAAAACTGTGACGCTGGAATTCTACGCCAATGCCCGGTTCACCCCCACCAGGTATCAGTCTTTCGTCCGTGGCAAAACCATTGATTATAGCCCCGATGCTATAAATCAATTGCTGGGTTTGACTGCCCCGGACGAGTGCGGGGTCAAGCGAAGACGAGCTACAGTCAAGGATATGACAGAGGATGACTATGCTGGGTTGTTGGCTACGCTGTGCAGGCCGGGCACGACGTGGAGGAAAGCTCGGATGCTGGCCAAAGCGGACTTCATGCCATCCCCTAAGGCATGGGCTTCGTTTGTGGTTCAGACGCTGGAGGGCACCTCTTGCACTTCTGAAATCCCCCTGAAGAGGATTCTGACCATTGATGCCATTTTGTCTGGTGAGGACATCAATGTTGGCGAGCTGATAGCCAACAATATCCGGGAAATAGCAACGAGCAAACTGAAGTCAGTAGCCCATAGCAGCTTAATCTGTTGGCTGTGTGAGGAGGCTAAAGTTGAGGAGTACCGGTCCGACATCGATGTCCCGACGATGAAGCCAATCATCGAGCGCACCATGGATGCTTTCGTCGCTGAATATGAGGAGTTCCTGAGGGGAGGACGCCCGAGAGAGGAGCAGGATCAGCAGGGCCAGGCGCAGCCTCCGCCGCCATCACAGACATGTCCGGGAGAGGGGAGCAGTCAGCAGCCGTCCTATCCACCGATTCATCCTATGATGCTGAGTACATGTTCACGACTGCCAACTGGATGAACGACACGTCTGACCTGCTCTATGCGAACCGTCCGAGGTTCTCTCAGGAGTTTGCTGAAGAGGCTCATATCCATAGGAGGCCGCCCACCGGGTCATATGAGCGCTTCGATGGGAACCGGGACAGTATGCTGCAGTACTTTGATGAGCAGAGAGGGAGAGCTACGACCAGGGAGCAGGAGATCACCGCAGATTTTGATGAGACTGACCGGAGGAATGCAGCGCATTTCATGGAGGAGATGCATGCTGATCCTCCGCATACTTGGTTTTCTGAGCAGGAGCTGCGGGATATGGGCCAGGACTTGCCCTGATTTATTTTGCTTTGTTACAATTGTATTTTTGCTGCCTTTTGCTTATGTACTCTTTAATCTGAACAATTTTAATTTTTCTGTTTTATTTCTCTTATCCCCGTGTGTAATAATTCAGTACTTGTTTGTTATCAATGCGTTTATTTGTGATGTTGATTTTCTTCAGTTTAGTCATAATCTTTGATTGAGTGGTACACCAAAAGTTCAAAGGAGGTAGAGGCCACACTTATCAGTTGAAGTATTCGGCAATTTGAGCAAGAGTAATCACAACTCCCAGAAATCTTAACATGTAAGGTTCCATGGCCAAATTTTATTTTTCAATTTACTTTAAAGAGTGTTCCATGCATCTATGATTCTAGAACTTGCAATTTTTCTCTGTTATTGATTGGTTATATTGTGTACACACTAAGGCAACTTGCTTGTCCCTTAAGCCTTTGTAGCCAACCTGGTTTCTATTGAATTATCCTTTGTTTAAGCCCAGTTGAGCCCTTAGGACAGATCCCATTTTTTTTCGGTGACATACCGCATTACAAGCCTAGAGACCATAGGATTATTCCCCAATGTATGTTGGAGTTAGGCATTGTTTGGGTATTTGATCATGCAATTGTTCAAGTTTGGGGTTGCTCATGGTACTAGCAACATTTTAAGTTTGGGGTAGGGTGCTAGAGAAAAGAAAATATGAGAAGATCACCTTGTGTCAAAAACAAAAATGTGTGAAATAGAAAAGCATGTAAATTAAGCTGATTCTGCAGCTCGAAAAAAAAAAGGAATTAAAATGCTTCAAGACTTAAGTTGTGATCGGTATTTCTTTTGTGTGATACAATTCTCTAGCCCCTTAAGGT
The DNA here is from genome assembly GCA_018208015.1 of Medicago ruthenica. NCBI lineage: Eukaryota > Viridiplantae > Streptophyta > Magnoliopsida > Fabales > Fabaceae > Medicago > Medicago ruthenica. The sequence continues at coordinate 11,310 of WNNG01000152.1, forward strand.
TATTTTGTGTGTATTATTGGGTAGACCAGTAGGAATATGCTTAACTCCAAAATTTTTGTTGAAAGCCTACTTTCCAAATGATCCCACCTGTAACCTCAGCCCCGTTATAACCCTAAAAAGTCCTTAAAAGTGTGTACATAATATTGACTTTGATTGATGCTTAGAAACTTTTCAAGCTTATGGCAATTCATAGTTTTGCATGTGATTGAGTGGAAACCCTTATCAAACCTTTGCGTGGAGTTGTGAATTGTTGAAGGAGAAGAATTGGCCGGCTAGCCCATTACATGGCTGGCAAGGTGTTGAACTTTTGGTACTGCTGCTTGATTATGTGATTGTTGCTTTGCTGTAGTTGTCAATGTTGCAGGTAAATTCCTTGAGGACAAGGAATGATTTAAGTTTGGGGTTGTGATGACACCTTGTCATTACGTAATTTATTAAGAGTTTTTGTTAGTTTTATCATCTTTTGTCAGCATTTTGAGACAGTTTGAGGTACAAAAGAGCAAGAAACATCAGAGCCTAAAGTGACTACATCGTGACACGATTTGGGAATCGTGTCACGATTTCTTAACCAGAGAAGTGATCAAATCCTGCCTACAGAATCGTGTCACGATTGCATAATCGTGTCACGATTGGGAGATCAGTTTGCGCAATCCTTGGGAGTTTTAATGAAGGATCGTGTCACGATTTCATGCATCGTGTCACGATTTTGCGATCAGAATTTCCTATTTTAGCTGATTCGTTTTCAGAAACAAAGGTTCGGAAACTTGGAGAATAGAAGCGCGATTTTGAGAGCAAGGAACTGAAGCGGTGGCTACCCCATCCAACTCACAGTCAGTTTTTGTATGTTCTTATGTTCTTAATGATTAAGCTATTTTGTAATTCAATTATGAGTAGCTAAATTCTCCATTGTTAGGGATGAGAATAGCTAGATGATGACTCTTGTTTTGTAACCCTAATCTGATCTTTGAATGAATTTATTGAATCATGTTTCTTATCTTTATGCTTAATGCTTTTATTGATTGATCATCATTAAATTGTTGTATGATTCATATTGTGAAACGGAAGTGGAATATATGAATGCTCAAGATAAGAAATTCTCGCCTTTGTAATCTAGGAATAGATACAAACCCTTGAAACCGTTTATTAATTCATGTCCATTCATGCTTAATTCTAAACTGTAAAACTTACTAAGGAATTAGGGTTTACTTTAGAATTAACGTTTCTGTCACTAAGGAATTAGGGCAAGATTATTTAAGAGAATTAGGTCGTGATTCATTGAACAAATTCAATGATCGTTGGTTAGGTAATCAATCTGAGTTCGGAGTCTAGTGAAGCTCATCCCTGACACGCTTTTTATCTCTTAATTTCAAACCAATTTACTTTACGCACTTTTCATTATTTGCAATTAAACAAACTCCGTACCCTTTTGTTCAACTGAGTAATCAAAATTACATTCGATTCGTTAACGCAGTCCTTGTGTTCGACACTCGGTTTACCGTTTTAACTTTACTACTTGAACGATTTCGTACACTTGCGAAAATCGCCATCAATTGGATATGGTAACGCCAATGAAAATTGGGCTTTTGTTAATTGGGGAAAAGGCCACAGCAGCCTGGGGGAAGGTAACCTTGGGTTGAGGTACCGGAATCTCTTGAAGAGTAGTGGGAATAGGGATGAATTCCTCACCAAAGTTGAATGGCATGCCCCATGTACAACCGGGGGCCTATTGTTATATGTGTGGGTTGCTCTGGGACGACGATCCACTTTTCTTGACGGGAAGACACGTAGTGTTGCGAATGAAATGCAAACACTGATGACTCAATTCGGATTGTAAAAAATCCTCATGGTAAGAAGGGAAACGAGTTTTTGGACTCAAAGACAAATGTATGCATGATATGAATGATGTAAATGTAAATGCATGCGATGTATATGACAAAATATGCCCCTCTTTTTTCGAAAATGCATATGCAAAAAATCATTTTTTATGAATGCAAATGTATGGTATGCATAGGTATGATATGTATGTTCAAAATTTCCCCCCATCCTCACGTGTAGGCTCTAAAGACGAGATTTCCTAAAAAGGTCCCTAGAGTCATTGATCTCACATGGAATTAGGGTTGTCTATGGACATACGTCGACATGACTTCAATTAATTCCACGTGAAAATCTCCTCTAAGCGGGGTTGGGCATCCTACCTCACGGACATACGTCAACGCGGGCTTCCGCTCACAACCTCCTTCTAACTTAGTTTTTTTCTCAAGCTCGGGTAGAGAGCCTCACACGTCTGGCATTAACCCGAACAATGTGGAGTAACATCACTCAAGTAACCCCCGCATTTGATATATATATGATATGAATATAAAGCAAAATAAAGCAAATATAAACATAAAACATAGATATGACATAAATGAATAAAATAAAAGCATGGCGCGCAAATAAAATAAAAACAATTGGCTTAAAAGCCAAATAGGTTAGGCTTGACTCGCTAGTGGGAAAAGTGTCCCCAGTGAAGTCGCCAGCTGTGCGCACCTCGTTTAAAAAACGCGCAATCCTCCGAGGACGTCCTCGAACGCTCGGAGGGCCTTGTGAAGTCGCCACCAAAGTTTTTGTGTAAAGGGAACGTTGATAAACCCTTAAGTTTTTTGTTTGAATGGAAACGATAATAAAACCCTTGACGATGAGGAAAAGGACTGGTCATCGCAACCATTGTCGGGTTCGGGAGTCGATTACGCAAGGGGAAGGTATTAGCACCCCTCACGTCCGTTGTACTCAACGGGAACCTTCTATTTGGCTAAAACTTAAATTGTTTTTAAATGTTTTGCGCGCATGCTTATCTATGTCAAAAGAAAATATAATAAAAGGGGGGAAAAGAGATGAAAACAAACGAAAGGAAAAAAAGAAAGTTTTTATTATTGCGCTTGACAAGATGTCGATCTTGCTCCTACGTATCTCCCGGTAGTCGGAGAATTCAAAGCGTACGTAGTTCTTTGGTAGAAAAACGCACATATGTTGGTTAATTTTAAATGGACGATGTTTTAACCGAATTCTTGCGATTAAACGTAGCTTGTATGCTCGCGCATGGGAGACTTATTAAGCGTCTTGCTTGTATGCTCGCGCATGGGGAGACTTATTAAGCGTCTTGCTTGTATGCTCGCGCATGGGGAGACTTATTAAGCGTCTTGCTTGTATGCTCGCGCATGGGAAGACTTATTAAGCGTTTGTTTACGAATCGCGTTAGAATGTTAAAAGGCATGTCCGTTGGGTTAAAAGGGTTCGAGTTGGTCGCTATGGGACCAAAATGGGTGCAATGGACTCAAATGAGTCGCTCATTGACCGAGGTGACTCCAACGAGTCGAGGGATTGTTCGATTGATCCAATGGGATCAAGAACGGGTACAATGGACTCGGACGAGTCGAACATTGACCGAAGTGACTCAAACGAGTCGAGGGATTGAATCTAGTGGCCACGGGGGACCAAAAGGTTCGGATTGACCACAAGGGGCCAAGATTTGGTTTGGTATGGTTGGATACGTTGAAAAAAGAAATGACGATTGTCCGAACGACGAGACATACGTCACACATTCGTACAATCGGGGCAATGGATAGACATACGTCACACCATCCCTTTTCATTCAAGTTTTTGGTTGAATTTCTTAGAAATCCCAAAGTTTATCAAAACATTTGGTTTGAAACGCACAAGTTCGGCTCATTTTGCGAACGGTTTTGAAAAGCGAACAAATTCGGCGTATGTTCACGTTTGAGTTTTGAAAATCATGAACAATGTTTATTGTTCAAGTTTGGATTTGAAAATGATGAACATAGCTGGTTTGTTCTAGTTGTTTTGAAAGATTGGGAACATAACTTGTCTTGCAAGTTATCCACAAAGTGTTACCCGAACTTGCGAATTTTCCAATATTATGCTAAATCCTTGGATTGGTTTGGATAAAATGGGTTTTAAAACTCCTAGGTTCTGAGCTCTTGGGCTAGAACCTCAAAAATTGGCCATTTGGGAGCCTAAACTCAGATTCTGAGTTCTGTCATGGTCGCTCTGCGACCATGACTTCGCACTGCGAACAATGCGAATTTTTGAGTTCAGAAGCTGTTTCTAAACTATTGTTCAGAAACAACTTCTGAACACACTCAGGACCTTTTAGGAGAGTGAAAAGCTTTGAGTTTTTGCAATGAAAAGAGCTGGACAAACCAGTTTTGATGTTTTGAAAACCTTGGGATTTCTTTTGAAATTCAAAAGGGGTTTTTAGAACAAAATGGTTTTGGACCAAAATTGCTGTGCAAGCACAATTGAAAATGCAAGACAAAGGCTTAGAAACTTACAGAAATCCTTAGCAAAGCTCCAGCTGCAATGGATTTGGATTGGTTGAAGGTTCTTGCAAAGGTTTTGGATATTGGTGATGATTTTTGAACTTGTGCAAAGCTTTGTGCTTGATTGGTTTTTTGCTAGAGTTTGGCTGGTTTTCTCTGGTTGTTTGAGTAGTGTTTCTTTGTGTGTAATTGCTCTTTGAATGCTGTATTCACTCTCTTTTTCCTCTTGCCTTGCATCTCTATTTATAGGCCAAAATGCAATCTCAAGCAATGATGAAAATCCATAGGACCTAGCTGATTTGTGGGCTAAATTCAGGCTATTTGGCTTTGCATTTAATGTTAATGGATAGAGGCAACCCTGCCTCTTGCCAAGGGTTAAAGGCTTGACTGATTTCAGCCACAAATTCAATGGTCTTAGGATAGAAATGATGAGAAACATGGCTGGATTGCAATTGGCTAAGCTTGGGGATTGATCCTTGCAATCTCAATGGTTGATCAATAAAAACGTGCACTGTGATGTGCAGAGATTTGGGGATGCAAAAGGCTATATGTGGCTGGTGTGAGAGGTGAAAAGCTGCTGCAAAAAACAGGGAGGCAATCATGACTTTTTCAAGTACAAAACCAGCTGGGTTTGACTGGTTTTGGGGGGAGCAAGCAGGAAGAAAGTCTTCAAGCTGGTGGCTGGCAACCTTGGGGTGGTTAACAGGTCACTTGGGAGGGACAAAAGCTGCCCAAGGGCAAGCCCACTTGCTTGTCACATGCTAGGTTGGAAGAAAAAGCTTCTTTCCTTGGCATTAATGGCAAGTCTCGAAATTCTGGTTTTGCTTGGCCCAATTAGCCATGAATGCTGATTAAAATAAATATGCAAATGATGTGCAACAAATTCTGGAATTAAATCAAAGAAACCAAAAATCTGCAGAAAAATCGCAGACTTCGCACTGCGAAGTGACCTTCACACTGCGAAGTCATCATTTTTGAAATGTTGACTTTGGTTGACTTTGACTTTTTCCCTCTCTTTGATTTTTTTGATTTTTTTTGTTTTAAAAGGCTTAGGACAAAATTGGGTACTACAGGCGCAATCTTATCTGTTACTAAAAAGAGGGGTTCAGAGTGTATCACGAAAACCAAGTAAATCTTCGATATTTGGCGTTTTCGAATGCTAAAATAGGCAAAGTGCTAACGAGGATGATTATGGCACATAAAATTGCCATAAATATAATGTATAAATTTGAGTACAAATGCCACATTCGAGAATAACACGAATTAAACAGTGAAAACGGTGAAATAAAGGTTACTACCGAAAGAGCATTTAAGGTAATACAACCAAATTGTTCAAGAGAATTCGAAAATAACAAAACAATGATGGGTAGAAAAACAAGTTAATCTGCTGCCGCCCAGGATTTGTTGGCTTGTCTGAAGTGGTAATACTGTTCTTTAGTATGATCAAGCTTGCGTTGCAGAACATTGCTTTCATTTGTCAAGCGATCAACTTCGCTGCTAACAATTAGCCCATCACTGTAATGTTGGAGGCCTGCATGTGCCAGTTCTTCGATTCTGGACCTAGGTACTTCGATAGCTTGAGCGGCGAAGTGCTCTTTCATCTGTTCCTCTTGAGCTATCTTAGCCTCCAATTCCCGAATTTCAGCTTTCCATTTCGAAATATTGTCTTCGCAGGCAGCCACCTGCAGAAATGCTCCTGCAGACGCGGCTTTGATTTTAGCAGCTTCCTCATTGTAATGGGTGGCCTGTTTGAAATGATCTTGCTGAATAGAGAGTTGGGTGTCTCGAAGCTGGGCACTACTCCTCAAGGCATGGAAGTTTTTAGCATATTGCTCCAAGAGAGTTTCGGCTTGAGAAACTTTTAAGAACAGGTCTTCAGCAGTTTGTGGAGTTTGAAGTTTGCTGAAAAGAGCTTTGATATTGAAGTAAATTGTAGGTTATCTTTCGAGGAGTTCCAACATGTCTCCATCAATTACCTCTCGTCGAAACCTTAGCTCATGCTCTGCTTGTTCGAGTTGAAGAGCTTTTTCTCTATCAGCCGCTGTGGGAATATATGCACCATGGCTGGATAACAAGGTGTTGAGCGCGTCTTCCGGTGCTAAGTGTTTGATGCCTTGTAAAACTTCTACTGGGAGACAGATGTTGGGAATGGATTTCGGAGATGAAGTGTCTTCATCATCAAGTGAATTATCCGTCTGGGTTGTTTGCTCATAGTCAGCACTTGAAGTTATTTCAACACTTTTGGCCTTACCTTCTTGGCTAACCTGAGGCTGGTGGTGACCTTCGGTGGTAGAGTACGCGCCTTCAGGGTTTAGGTCATTTTTCTTGCCAGCATTGGGGGCATCCGACATAGCAGTATCAACTCGAACAGGTGTTGTCTCTTCGTTGACAGGTAGAGTTTCGACTTCAGTTGTTAAAACCTGGTTTTCGTTGGTGGTGTCCATTTGAGGCGGGGAACTGACCAAGTCTTTTGGAGAGGTCGTTGGTGAGGGTTTATCTTTGCTAGCATCAAACTCTTTCGTTTCTTGGTTTTCTTCGTTGGTCGCCTTGTCCTTGCCCTCTTCATCCCCTAGTGTTTCCTTTTCGGGGGAGGTTTGCTCCACGTCTTGCTCTTGAGGAAAAAGTTGTTGACTTAATCCTTCGAGAACTTGCTTTACCGTACTGTCTGGAGAAGTTTCTTCCACAATAGTTGACATGGGACCATCCTGGAAAATGGAGGAAATAGTCAAATTAGATGCGATATACATAAAGGGAACGATGAAAGTAAAGGGTGAAGGAGCAGTGAATTACCTTTGGGGGTGGATCATTGCCAGCTTTGGAGTGTGGCTGCCCAATTTTTTCGTGTTGTGAGGAAGGAGCTTCTAGGTTCGCCCGGCTGGAAGAAGAAGGGCTTCGCTGAGTTTTATCTTTCTTCTTTTTCTTCTTCTGTTTCTCAGCAGATTTTTCTTTGATGAGAATGAGCGAGGCTTCTTGCCCTTCGACAGTCTCGCCAACAACAGCCTCATCTTGGCTTTTAGTTTTTTCTTGCCTACTCCTCTTTTTCTTCTTGGTTTTACTTGGCTTACCAGGCTCGAATGGTTGTTTTGCCTTTTCGATGGTGCTGGCCATGCTTGCTCTAGCTGCGGACTCAGATTGTTTGTTGGTGTCCTTCGAGGAGGCAGCCACATGTTTTGACTCAGGTTGCGCAGCAGCGGGTTGGTTCGTTGTGGTCTGTAGCATAACATTCTATGTTAATATAAGTGCTTTGAATAACGCAACTAACTATCGAAGGAAAGTAAGTGATCGAAAAGTGTTAACCTTTTCATCATCACTTAGAGCAATCACAGAAGCTCCAAGGTTTAGTTTCTTCGAAGTCCCTTCAGCACCTGTTGGGTTGGTCCTCTTCCGAGTTGTGACCTGAAAAGGGCATAGATCTAAATTGAGTAGCCTGTGCAAAATGGTAAACTCCATGTGAAAGGTCAAATAATAAATTCAAATGACTTACCGTCGGTTCCTTTTTGACCTTGACCGGAGGAGCTTGACTCGAGGCATTAGACACCGCCTTCGATTTGCTTCCTAAAACAGGAAATAAGTTTGAACTAAGTTGATAGGTCAAGAAAGGATAGGTCTTGAAAATTTCGAAAGGGACGAAAGTTACCTTTAGAAGTCAACTTTGTTTGGATTGCAGCTGCTGCAGATGGGTTAAATCCTTCTCGAATTTTATCCATCAAAAGTTTCTTGTCAACAAGGTGAATGGAATAGTGCAAGTCCCACCATTTCGCAAACTCCCTAGTACAAGAGTGAGAGTTGTCATACTTGAAAGGAGTGATTCCACAACACCTCTTCTTAGCTTCACGGAGGAAAGAGCGGAAAGTTGGCTCAGTCATGCCATAATACCCTAAGCAAATCTCTTTTTCATTAAGGTAAAAGCTTTTGGGTAATAGCTGAGTTAGCCCAAATTGTCTTGAAACTAAATTCGGAAAGTATCCTACTAATTCGAACTCTGAAGATGTAATGCCATAACGGCAGGAGATAAGGGTGGGGTTGAGATAAGCTAACCAGATTGCAGTGATTTCCTCCTCATTCTCAGGCAGTGGAGGAAATGGGTGAGCAAACCAGTGAGGTCCGACTTCTCGATTTACAAAAGGAGCAAAACTGCTCTTGAATGTCTTTAGGTTGAGAAAGGCCTCAAAGTATTGTATGAAGAGCTGTTCTGAGTCTAGGCCTCTCATTCTTGGAATCATTCGAGATAGCCTTGTGCCTTCAACTTGGCACCCACGAGTCGCTTCGAAGCAGGGTTCCGGGAGTATTAAGTCGAGCTCTCGAGGAAAGGTAGCATTTAACCATAACTGGAGAAGCCAAAAAGGGCCATACCCTAAGAAAGTTGACCCAGAACCTGTGAGCTTAATATTTTCACAGGCAGACCTTATGGCCTCATATAGAGCTCCCAGAATAAGGCTTCCCAAGCCAAAAGATTGGCATTCATGAATTTGGATGGCCATAGGGATGAACTTTTTGGCCACTTGCAAAGATCTTGTGCTGAAAACAAACTGAGACAGCCAAAGAGTAAGGAAAGCTACATCTTCCTCGTCGTCCACTTCGCCGTCATCTTTTTGATGTTCGTTGATATACTTCGAATAAGCATTCGATGTATAAGATAGCTTGATGTTGTCACTGAATCGAGTAGGATCATAAGTGGCACCACCGGGTCGAAGGCCCGTGATGGCTGCTACATCAAAGAGCGTGGGGGTCATCATCCCACATTCGAAGTGAAAAGTGTTGGTCGAAGATTTGAAGAAATGTAAAGCAGTGATTAGCATTTCTTGGTGATACTTCATGCCGGTTCGAGAAAGTTGGACCAGATCAAAAATCCCATAATCCTTCCAGATATCGCCGTAGTTGCTTTCGACCCTGTCCAACCAGTTAAGGTATTGCTGAGTCGCGGAAGGTGCAGACCTGAAGACTTTGTTTGGATACTTTATATAGTTAAAATTATAAGGTTCATCCAAAAAGGCCCTAGGGCTGCAAGGTTTGTAGAGAGGGAAAATAGACATGGTTTCTCTGTTCCGATTCTTGTCATCTGGTTTAGGACCACCAAAGGCGTAAACGGTTTTATTGAGGGAATAAGGAAAAATAACCTGAGTTTCCCAGATTTTCTTATGCTCAAGCTTAAGAGTTGGCTCTGGTACTTGGTCGTCCCCATAAGTACTGATTGTGATGTCTGACCATTTCCCAGCCATTGGGAGTACTTCTTTAGTTCCAGAACCTGACGCCATTGATGGGGTTTTAAGGTTGCATTTACGGAAAAGGGGTTAGGGTTTGGAATACGAAGGATAAAATGGAAGAAGAATGGTTGGAAAAGTTGTGAAAAGGTTTCATCAACTTGAGTGACTCTATTTATAGGGTTAATAGAGTGTGATTTTTTAATAATAAATCAAAATGAAAAGTTCACTCTTTCAACTTCCGGGTTGGCCACGTGTCCCACTCCCACCAAAAACCAGGAGATCATGATGAGTGGAGGAGATGAGACGTTTTGAAAAAGGTCATGATTGTCTTTCTGACATCAGCACTGTCTTTGGAAAGGGTGCAGCGGTGAATATAAAAAAAAAAGTCTTTCAAAAACGCCATTTTCTTATTCGACAAATCCAATCGAAATTGGCATTTTTGGGGGGCAATTTGTTAGGCGTAAATTTTGGTACACAATATGAAAAGATGGATTCGACTAGATCGAAGAGTCGAAGTTCCCATAGAAGCAAGGTATTTCGAGAAGAACAGTTGGAGCAGTGGGCCTAGTGGATTACGACCCAAATAGCAAAGTCCAGACCCAAGATTTCGAAGCTTGGCGCGCGAGAGAAGAAAATGCTTCGAAGAAATGGAGAACGTGGGGAACACGTGGAAGAATCCAGAGCGTAGGATCGAAGCGGCAGTTTGATTTTTGCCTCTAGTATATATAGTGATTTCTTAGAAGAAATCGGGGTCGCAATTTTCATATACGAATTTCTCCCAAAACTTCTGAGTATTCATGCGATCGAAAGAAAGGAACTCCAAGGAGAAAATGTATGAATTGTGAACCATCTTTTTATTGTAATCATTTTACATTCAATGCAATTTATTTTCACGTTATTTACATGCTTCTTCTCTACAATTCAGTTCTTTTATTAAGAATGTCTTTTCGACTTTGAGGCGATTCAGAGTTGAAACATTTTTCTTTTTAGTTTTCTCAAACAAAAAACCATAATCTGTTTATTATTTTGATGAACATAACAAGTTTTCTGGAAAAGCAAAGCACAAAATTGTCTTAAGATTTCTAGTTGATCTTGCAAGTGTAAAATACTTAAACTAGCGGTTGTTACCAAATCCCAGAGTAAACAAGCGGAAAGGGAAAATCAGCTCAAGGCTGAGGTTTCTAAGGCAAAGGGCGAGCTGTCCCTGACCTTTGATGCTGGCTTTGAACGGGCTAAAGCTCAAGTGGCTCTTTTGCACCCTGGCGTTGATCTTTCCGCCCTTGATTCTTTTAAGGTTATTGTAGATGGCGTCCTAGTGGACGAACCATAATCTTATTTGTTGTAATTTTTAATTTTGTTTCGAACTCAGTACTCTCTTTCAATTTGTAATGATGCATTGTTTTCTTTAAGTTGTTCATCTGTTCTTCTTAGCTTCGAATTTCTTCTTCTTATAAAATGCCTCCTGGGCGATGATTATTACCTGTGCTTATTTCGCAATTTGTTAAAAATTGTCGAATGGTTTTATTCTCAATGTTATTGTTTCTTGCGTGGACCGTCCTATTTTCGCGACGTTTTAGAGCCCTCATTGGGGTTAAGGCATTAGGTGGCGATCTCATTTTTGGCTCACGACGTCTTAGAGCCCTCATTGGGGTTAAGGAATTAGGTGGCGATCTCATTTTTTTGCTCACGACGTCTTAGAGCCCTCATTGGGGTTAAGGAATTAGGTGGCGATCTCATTTTCCGCTCATGACGTCTTAGATCCCTCGTTGGGGTTAAGGAATTAGGTGGCGATCTTATTTAAGCTCACGACGTCTTAAAGCCCTCGTTGGGGTTAAGGAATTAGGTGGCAACCCTCGTTGGGGTTAAGGAATCAGATGGCGATCTTATTTAAGCTCACGACATCTTAGAGCCCTCGTTGGGGTTAAGGAATTAGGTGGCAACCCTCGTTGGGGTTAAGGAATCAGATGACGATCTTATTTAAGCTCACGACGTCTTAGAGCCCTCGTTGGGGTTAAGGAATTAGGTGGCAACCCTCGTTGGGGTTAAGGAATCAGATGACGATCTTATTTAAGCTCACAACGTCTTAGAGCCCTCGTTGGGGTTAAGGAATTAGGTGGCAACCCTCGTTGGGGTTAAGGAATCAGATGGCGATCTTATTTAAGCTCACGACGTCTTAGAGCCCTCGTTGGGGTTAAGGAATTATGTGGCAACCCTCGTTGGGGTTAAGGAATCAGATGGCGATCTCTTTCTTTTGGCGTTGTTGATCTGTTGCAGGCGATATAAGTAATATAAAATAGATTATATAGATATATTTCAATAAGAAAGCAGGGTGCCTCATTAAAAACCCCCACTACTGCGGGGGAAAAGAGTACTCCGTGCTCCTTTTCATTTATACAATACAGAAATACATAAAGTAAAAGACAAGGTAACAATTAAAATGGTTGAACAAGCTTTCTAGCTCGCCTTTGAATTGTCATGGTGAGCATCTCTCTGTTTGGTAGCGAAATTACATATGTGGTTAGGTTTGTGAAATCCCGGAATCATGTTCGTTCCATTTAGTAGGCCTGTCGTGCTAGCTTTCTTTGTGAAATTTCCGGTACGCCAGGCTGGCAAGCTGACCGGCTTAACTTCTGGACACAGAGCGATGCGACGACACACTTCGGCGGGGTAGACGCTAAGCATATCTGTCGGCTGTCGAGCGAGGAGGTTTAGGTTCTTCTTCAGGAGCTCTGTTATGCTCAGCTCTTCATCCATCGAACTCTCTTTTAGATCTTCAGTGGGTTCTGTGCGCTCTTGCTGAAATTCTTCTCTTGGACCTATGCGGACGACGTTCACCTGGTGTGCTTTTGTGTTGCCAGCTCCCTTCTTTTCCTTCTGTAGCTTCAAGCTGTTGTGGTAACATTCTCGGGCAATTTTCTGGTCTGCTCTAATAGTGCCGACCTGTCCATTGTCTAGTGGGTACTTCATGACGAGGAACTTAGTGGATAGTTAGGCCTCAAGCAGGTTGAAAGTCGGGCGGCCTATTATGATGTTGTAAGAACAAGGCGAGTTGACCACTAAATATTTAATCCTGATGGTTTTGGCACTGTTGCCTGTACCGAAGGTTGTTTTCAAAGTAATGTATCCACGAACATGCACCTGTTCTCCTTTGAAGCCAACCAGGATCCCTTTGAAAGGCAGCAACTGGTCCTCATCAAGTCTCATTCTTTCAAAGGTAGAGTAATAAAGGATATCTGCAGAGCTGCCGGGATCATTCAACACTCTTTTGATGTCCCAATTGAAAATTTGTACAGTGATAACCATATGATCGTCATCATGGGGAATTAACCCTTCGCGGTCTTCGCCTGAGAAGGTGATATTTGTTTGGCGCTCTGGCCTTGACGGGGCGTGGTCGTCAACAAGCATCACCTGTCTCACATATCTCTTTCGGGAAGCGCTGGATTCACCGCCTCCTGCGAACCCGCCGGATATAGTGTTCAGAGTGTGACGCTCGCCATCCTTTGTCGCATCTTTCTCCTTTGGGGGGTCTTCGGGGGGCGTCTGTCTCCCTCCCTGCTATCTTTGATGTATCCTCTCAGTCTACCATTTTGAATCAACTTTTCAATCTCTCTTTTCAGATGGATGCAGTCATCTGTGGTGTGTCCTTTTATCCGGTGGTACTTACACCAGGCATCCTTATAATTTCCCATTATGTTTCCTCTCGGCGGCGGGGGGTTGGGGATGAGTCTGGAGTGGTAGACATCCCTCCAGATCTGCTCACGACGAGTGTTGAGCGCTGTGAAGGATTCTGGTAGGGTGCGCGCCTGTCCGGGATATTGCGCTTGTAAGGCGCTCTGTCTCTGTGGGCGGGAGGATAATAGCTTCGATGATGGTCGTAGTTGATGGGGCCGTGCTCTCTAGAATCTCTGGCTTTCTTCTCGGCATTGCTTTCTTCTCCCTTGATGTAGCATTCCGCTCTGGACATAATCTCCTCCATGGAATCAGCTGGTTTCTGTGCCAGTGATTCGTTGAATTGGCCAGCGCGGAGGCCGTTCTGAAAGGCTCCCACGAACAACTCCTGGTTTGGGTTAATGACCTTGATGGTGGTGTCGTTGTACCATGTGATATATTCACGGAGAGACTCGTTCAATCTTTGACGGACGTTGAAGAGGCTGGTGGATGATACTTTGCGGTGGTGACTTGCTGAAAACTGGTGCGTCAATTTGTGTTTCATGTCTTGGTAGCTGATGATGGAAAAACGGGGTAGGTTCATATACCATCTGAGGGTGGCGTCTTTGAGGGTTCCTGCCAGCAACTTGCACTTGAGAGAGTCGGCGGCGCTGATGATGGCCATTTGAGTGTTGAAAGTTGTCACATGTTCCACTGAGTTGCTCTTTCCGTTGAAGGACGAAAGAGAGGGTGGCTTGAAGTTTTCTGGAACTGGCGCGTTCTAAACTTCGGCAGAAAGTGGTTGCGGATTCGGATCCACTGATTCGTCTTGTTGGGATTCGTTTCCTTCAGCGTGCTGTTGCTACTGGATTGTCTCCATTGTTGCTTGCAAGGCTTCGTTGTGGTCGCGAAGCTGCTGGATCTGTTGTTGTAGAGCTTCTAAGGCCGCCGGGTCCGCCATCGGTGGTGGCGACGACGATTGTTTGAGTCAGTATGTGGAGGTTGAGATTGGCGGTTGGAGATTTGCGACTAAGCTCGCGAATCTCAGGGCTCAGATCGATTTCTTGAATGGATACGGGTTGAACATTTGATTTGTGAGGGTTTATGAATCACGGCGGATTCAGAGAGTTTAGGGTTGCTCTGAAAGATACGGCGGATTCACGGCGTTCTAGTGGCGTTTGGAGGTCGTGGATCGACTGCTTTCGTTTCAGAGATGGTGGCTAGGTTAGTTTTACCGTAGCCCCACGGTGGGCGCCAATCGTACTGGCTGTGAGTACAATCTAGGAAAACTAGGGTTTTCAGAGTCTGTTTTGGTTGTGCCTTGGGAATGATCCCAAGGTTACTATTTGTAGCCCCAATTTGGGCCTACCCGGTCATGGTTTTGGGCCCAAATCTTAAAGGGCCAAAACCATGGCTAGGGCGCCTTCACAGGCTGCTGAGGGCGCCCCTAGAGGGTGTCCTTTAGGAGAGTTCCCTAAGGTTATATATGACTGTCAGGTGGGCCTTGTGCCCTTCTGGAGGGCGCCCAGCCTTACTCAAAGGGTTCAAGCCCTGTCTGTAGGACTCTAAGGCCTAAATGGTAAGATCTATAGTCCAGGTTTCCATTGAAAATGGTTACCAAATGCCTCGCCCGACGTGCACGCAGCTCACTGAATGAAGTACAACAACCCTAGAGGGACTGTCTTAACTCGCCCAGCGAGCTACATCTCGCCATGGCGAGTTGGTCCATAACTAAACTGATGAAACTCGCTGCAAGCTCGCCACGAGCTCGCCGTAGCGAGTTTGACAGCACATAAAATGTTTAAAACGTGATTTTTCATCAAATTGACATATCCAATCTTACCCAAGCATCATAACAGCATTAGGAATTATTTGCAACTATAAATTGATGACTTGAATCATAGATAAACAAGGATTTGGCAAACATTGGGAAATTAGGGCACAATTTAATAAACTTTCAAATAAATGGATTATCACCCAAATTTACCCAAGGTGGGTTCTATAACTATTGGAACTCACCTAGCAATTGCTTTTGATCTTGCCAAGCTTCACTCTAACCCTAACTTCAATCTTTTCCTTCCTTCCTTGCTTCCTTTAGTTTCCAAAATGGCCCAAAAGTCACAAAGTTGTGCTTGCAAGTGGCTAGATCAAGAAGGGAGGATGATTAGATGAAGATTGATGATTAAAGGAGGGATGGAGGAGGGTGGCGCAAGAGAGAAGGGAGAGGATTGAATTTTAGAGAGAGAAGTGAGGATGAGAAATGATGGAAAATGGGGTTTAGCCCCTTTTATAAAATCCTAGCGCGGCAATTACCAAATTGCCCTTCCTTAAATCATCTCTGATACATTGTCTCACCACTGATAAATATTTGAGTCTGAAGCGGGATATTACAAAATCAAATGGGAACAGTAGGGAGGGCATTTTATACCACCTAAAATAATTATCAGAGAATTTCAATAAACAAATATCAGTGTATATCTAATCTCCGATCATAGGTTCCGGGTTTGAGTTTAGTTAGTGCCCTTAAAAAAGTAAATGTAAATCTCATTTGATTACTCTTTAAGCTCTAAGGTCTTTTCTATTTTGAATTGAGACACCATCTTCTCACCTTAAATTTAGCTTATTAAAAAATAATATATCATTGTATATCAATGTGATGCCTTTTATGTTTGTTCTGATAAATACTGATTCAACGTTTTTGCTTATAGCACCATCTTCTCACACTTACGCATTCAACGTTTCTCCCACACCTTCCCATTCCTTCTTTTCCATATACACCAACACATCATAACAAAGGAGTGCCCCGCCAACATGGTATCAATCAAGAGTCGCATACCCGATTCTTCCCAAACATTCTTTGCATCATAACAGTGCCAAGCATCCTCTATCCCTTGATCCCATTGAAGACAAGCAAGTGGACAATCAACACCTTTGTAATGTAAATTCTCTCAAAACTATTTTCCACAAAAAAGATTTTGACTTTGTTAGTGACATGCAAATTCACATCTCCCTCCAATTCCCTTGCACCCGTAACTCGCTAGTATCAACGAGCTCCTCCATAATATAACGATAAGTGGATCCTACCTTGCTAAATCTCTACACCATTCCTCAACTATTATCCTTTAAATCTCTTGCTGCAAAAATAATTGGTGTAGCACCTCTATTAATCTCTACACCATTCCTCAACGTAAATGATGGGAAAATGTATCTGAATTAACGATAAGTATGATTTAATTGTATACACCGTCGATATAAAATTATTCTACACTAATGATGAGTTGTCATATCAATCAATAAATATGACATGTGTTTTCAAAAACATATTGTTGCGCTAAAAACACACTTAGAGCAAGTGTACTCTATCGCAGAAGTAGTATAAAAGATTATCGTATCCACAAGGATTAATTAACAAGTACCAAACTAATTAAGATTATTTATTATTTAGACGAACAAGCATTAGAATGATTTCGTTAACTAAATAAAAAATAATGACGAAGAATGATAAAAACACGAAGCTATAAATCAATAGAGAGGTCTAGGATCGCGGTTTCACTTGCAAGTTTCGATTTTTTTTATGTCTAGTTCTAATTAAATTCCTTTATTTTTATTCAATCACCAATCCCTTTACTAAAACTATTAATCCGTTTGGTCATTCGTGATTAATATTCTTTTTCCTAAGTTAACACTTTGTTTGGTCATTCAAAGAGTTAAAACTCAAGAAAAGCATAAAGTGTAAAAAGGTTGAATGATTGGAAGACTAAAATTAAGGTTTGATCATGTAATAATCCTAGTCTCACTTATCTTATAGGTCCATCAATTAACTGCAGTACGATCAATTAACTTATTGTTAACATGCGAAGGTTTGATCAATCTTAATCATGTGATAAAATCAATAAGATAAACATAATTGAAATAAAATCTGAAATTTAAATTAGAAACTAGAACATTACAAAGTCTCTTAACTTGCAAGATCCACCTAAACCCTAGAAAAATATTTAGCTATCCATAATCAAGAAGAACACTGAAATTGAAATAGAATTCATGAAATTAGAGTAAAGAATAACCACAAAAGATGACTGATTTTTGCTCCAAGCTTCAATCTTTACTCCAAGACCTTCAATCTCTCTCTCTCTCTCGTGTTCTCTGTTCTTTTTCCTTCTCTATCTCGTGTGCAGCGTAGTGTGTTGTGTGTCCTTCATTTCTTTCTTGTGCTGCCTATTTATAGTCTCCTTCTCTCCCATGTGCCGCCTTGGTGTATCACCGCCACAACTACTTGCCATCTAATTCCCATTATTGGCTTTGGACATTCAGCTTCCTTTCTAAGGCTATTTGTACACCGCCCTTTGCTTTTGTTTCTTCCATTCCACTTGCTTTCTTTGTTATCTCCTTATCATTATATTGTGAAGCCACTTGTTGGTAGAAGATGAATAAATCACTAGCTTTTCCTTTTAATTCAATCACCGCCCCTGACCTTTTTGTTCCAGCAGTGTTGGTTTTATTTGGGCCAGCTAGTAAATAATTTCTTTTGAGCTTTATACTTGTTTTGTTTTAAAAAGAGAAAAGAATGCCCATGGTTATATTTAGTGTGTAAAGAGAAAGACTTTGTTGGCTTTTTTTTCACTTCTTATATATATATATATATATATATATATATTCTACAAAATAAAATAAAATAAAAATAGGCAAGTATCTAACTAATAATAACACAAAATATAATAAACTATACCCAAAATGTTAATATAAGTTATACAATTAAGTGGTTTATCACATATCAAATAATGCGGCAACACATTGTTGTATAAATAGTCACGCAATGTTGACACTAACTCTATATAAGAATTGATATGACAATAAATAATTATTTATAAAGATTGATATGAATAAGTAAGTATAATGAGATATTAATATAATAATATTAACGAAATATTTTAACGCAAAAAACTATTTAACTAATTTAATGCACAACTACCAAAATGATGCGACACTAACCTGGGAAACCAGGATTGCTTCCCAGCATGGGAAAGTTGAAACAGCACCCACAGGTGGCAGTCCAAACCTGTAAATTCAAAAAAAAAAAAAAGCACGGTCGTGTATTAAAAAGCACAGACCGTGCTTTTTTTTTTCTTTCTAGATTTTAATAAAAAACCGTGCATTAAAAGCACGGACTGTGCAAAAAAGCACGGACCATGCTTTTTTTGTTGTTTTGTAAACGCACGGTCCGTGCTTTTCCTCTTATTTAAAATTTAATATATAATTATATTTAAAATTTACCATAATTATATTTATAATTATATTTTTAACAATTACTACTCATCTTATTTATAGAATTTTAACTCTTTATGGGACCATTATTATAGGTAACAAAATTTTGTTTAAATTTGAAGATAACAAGAAACAAATTTTGCTTTTTTTTAAAAAAAGAAAACAAACTTTGTTAAAAAAAACACAAACTTTAGTTTTCAATTTGAAGAGCACGGTCCAAACTTTGTTAAAATTTGAAGAGCACGGTCCGTGCGTTTACAAAACTACAATAAAGCACGGTCCGTGCTTTTTTTGCACGGTCCGTTTTTTTATTGCAAGGTCCGTGCTTTTAATGCACAGTTTTTTCAATTAAAATCTAGAATAAAAATTAACGCACGGTCCATGCTTTGTAATACACGACCGTGCGTTTTAATGTTCCTGGTTTTCAACTGAAAAGTGCACGTTCAGTTCTTCAAACCGTGCGTTTTTTTCTATCAATTTTTTAGTATCGGTTTATTTTTCTTTGGTGACGGTCGTCACCAAATAAATCTGGTTTATTTTTCTTTGTAATACACGACCGTGCGTTTTAATGTTCCTGGTTTTCAACTGAAAAGTGCACGTTCAGTTCTTCAAACCGTGCGTTTTTTTCTATCAATTTTTTAGTATCGGTTTATTTTTCTTTGGTGACGGTCGTCACCAAATAAATCTGGTTTATTTTTCTTTGTAATACACGACCGTGCGTTTTAATGTTCCTGGTTTTCAACTGAAAAGTGCACGTTCAGTTCTTCAAACCGTGCGTTTTTTTCTATCAATTTTTTAGTATCGGTTTATTTTTCTTTGGTGACGGTCGTCACCAAATAAATCTGGTTTATTTTTCTTTGTAATACACGACCGTGCGTTTTAATGTTCCTGGTTTTCAACTGAAAAGTGCACGTTCAGTTCTTCAAACCGTGCGTTTTTTTCTATCAATTTTTTAGTATCGGTTTATTTTTCTTTGGTGACGGTCGTCACCAAATAAATCTGGCCAACCCGTCACAACCGGAAAAAAAGTTAAAGCAAGTAGCAGGTGATGAATCTACACCGTCTGAATATACAATTATTATATCTAGGGTCCTGTTTCAACTTTCCCATGCTGGGAAGCAATCCTGGTTTCCCAGGTTAAACTCAGCCCACTAGTAGTTTATAATTGTGCATGTTTTGCGCTCATAGGTTACACTACACACACATGGGTTATGGTTACGCCGCAACTATACGTTGTCGCATGGTGCAAGCAAGATCACTCTGCAGCAACACTTCCGCAATTTCACGTTACAGTCGCATCGGTGATATACACAATGCACGAAAGGTGTTCGACAATACGCCATTGCCACAAAGAACCATCGCTTCCTGGAACGCCATGGTCGCCGCTTACTTCGAATCCCACAAACCTCGCGACGCCCTTCTTCTGTTCGATCAAATGCCGCAACGAAACACCATTTCCTTTAACGGGATGATATCGGGTTATGTGAAAAATGGAATGGTTGCTGATGCTAGGAAGGTGTTTGATGTTATGCCTGAACGAAATGTGGTGTCGTGGACTTCGATGGTTAGAGGCTATGTTCAAGAGGGTATGGTGGAAGAAGCTGAAAAATTGTTTTGGGAGATGCCGCATAGGAATGTGGTGTCGTGGACTGTTATGATTGGTGGGTTGTTAAAGGAATCGCGTATTGATGATGCGAAGAAACTGTTTGATATGATACCGGAGAAGGATGTTGTGGTGGTTACTAATATGATTGGTGGGTATTGTCAGGTGGGTCGTTTGGATGAAGCTCGTGAACTGTTTGATGAAATGAAGGCGAGGAATGTGTTTACTTGGACTACTATGGTTTCTGGGTATGCAAAGAATGGGAAGGTTGATGTTGCGAGGAAGCTTTTTGAAGTGATGCCGGAGAGAAATGAGGTGTCTTGGACGGCTATGCTTATGGGGTATACTCAGAGTGGGAGAATGAAGGAGGCTTTTGAGCTTTTTGAAGCGATGCCGGTGAAGTGGGTTGTTGCTTGTAATGAGATGATCTTACGGTTTGGACTTGCTGGGGAAGTGCATAGAGCTAGGATGATGTTTGAGGGAATGAAGGAAAGGGATGAGGGAACTTGGAATGCTATGATTAAGGTGTGTGAGAGGAAAGGGTTTGACTTGGAAGCTTTGGGTTTGTTTGCTAGGATGCAAAGGGAAGGGGTTGCATTGAATTTCCCTTCGATGATCAGTGTTCTTTCTGTGTGTGCCAGTTTAGCTAGTCTTGATCATGGCAGGCAGGTTCATGCTAGGTTGGTGAGATCTGAATTTGATCAAGATTTATATGTTGCCTCGGTGTTGATTACGATGTATGTTAAGTGTGGTGATCTTGTTAGGGCAAGAAGGATTTTTAATAGGTTTCCGTTTAAGGACGTTGTTATGTGGAATTCTATGATCACTGGTTATTCCCATCATGGGTTGGGAGAGGAAGCTTTAAATGTTTTCCATGACATGTGCTCGTATGGAGTTCAGCCAGACGAGGTTACCTTCATTGGAGTTCTTTCAGCCTGTAGCTACAGTGGCAAAGTGAAAGAAGGATTTGAAATTTTTGAAGCAATGAAATGCACTTATCAAGTGGAACCAGGAATTGAACATTATGCTTGTATGGTTGATTTGCTTGGCCGAGCAGGCCGGGTCGATGAGGCAATGGAACTAGTAGAAAAGATGCCAATGGAACCAGATGCTATTGTTTGGGGTGCATTGTTAGGTGCTTGCAGAAACCATATGAAGCTGGATTTGGCTGAAGTTGCAGTAGAGAAACTTGCAAAGCTAGAGCCCAAGAATGCCGGGCCTTATGTCTTGCTCTCACATATGTATGCAACCAAAAGAAGGTGGAGGGATGTTGAAGTACTTAGGAAAAAGATAAATAGGAGAGTCATCAAATTTCCTGGCTGTAGTTGGATTGAGGTGGAGAAGAAGGTGCATATGTTCACTGGGGGAGACAGCAAGAGCCACCCTGAGCAGCATATGATCACACAAATGTTGGAAAAGCTAAGTGGATTTTTAAGGGAAGCTGGTTACTGTCCCGATGGTAGCTTTGTGCTTCATGACGTGGATGAGGAAGAGAAGACACATAGCTTAGGTTATCATAGTGAAAGACTAGCTGTAGCATATGGACTTCTAAAAGTGCCTGAAGGGATGCCAATTAGAGTTATGAAAAATTTGCGCGTTTGTGGTGATTGTCATTCTGCGATCAAATTGATCGCAAAAGTCACCGGAAGAGAGATCATTTTAAGAGATGCCAATAGATTTCACCATTTTAAAGAGGGTTCCTGTTCTTGCAAGGACTTTTGGTAGTTTCTCCAAACAGTTACATTTGGTCTCAGATTTGAATATGCTGTTGGAGTAGAGGGTTGCTTTGCTCCTAAGCATGATGGGATGAGATACTATCCACTTCAATGAGCTGTATTTAACAATCAAGTAGAAACTCCATAATACATTTGAGCTTTTCACTTGAAAACTACACACCTGTAACATACAATAGTAAGTACTGTTGCACCACAGTGTGAACATTATCCCGACACTGACAGCATCATTTGTGATAATTGTCAAAAGAATGGATCTAATGCTTATGCTTTTTGCAGCCTCAAATATTTGCATTGAAACAGATGGAATGAAAGCATTCATTTTCAAAGAACTGGCAGTTTATACTGAGTACAGTTTTAACCGCTCACCTAATGTTGTCCAAGGAGGTTATATCTTGTGAAGCTTTCTAGTATGTGTTGCACTAACCCGTAAACCCTTACACCACGGAGCCGTGTTTCTGGAGTTGCAACCTCTATCAGAGGAAGAACATTGATTGCAAGGTAACTTCATTTGGTTGTTTTCCCTTCTTATTTCCACCCTGGCAAGGCATGATTTCAAACTGCCCAAAACTTTTATGCATCCTTTCTTTATTACACAGGTATGCTTAGACAGATAATTGATTGACCTCATTATTAAGATTACTCTTTTGGGTAAAAGTACTCCTGAAAATTGCATCAATTGCCTGCAAAGTGTTTCATGGATTTTTATTTTTTTTAAATTCAGGAGGTCTTTGTAGGTATTATGTCAGACTTCAATATGTGCATTCATTGGGCAATAGTATCAGATCAGGTGAATATGGCTTGTTATTTTCCATTTTAGAATTTAGACAACAGAGTGGTTTGCTGCATCTGATTTGAGATTAACTTTAGCACTAAGATGTTGCCATGAGCCCGTGACAATATAGGACGAGTCTATCACTGTAAAGCTGTCAGTGACTCTTCTTAACTTTTTACCAAATTTTGAATCTAGAAATGAAAGTTATTTTTATCTAGAACTAGTCTAGGCAACTTGTTAGGCACGTCATTATTTTAAATATGTAGTTGTTTGACACAAAATGATCTACTATTATTTAATACAAAATGGTGTGGTGGTGGTATATAATTAATAGTTAGCTGAGCTGTACACAACTTTAATAAACTAGTCTGCACAAGAATTTCTCAGAGTCACTGGGGATGGGATATAATGCATAATATAATATATTTTGGTTTTTTATGCAGAAAATTGGAAAAGATGGTTGACTCTTGATGATACAAGATAGGATTTAATTTCAACTAAGATGATATTAGGACAGAACTTTGTATGACCTTAGATGTGTTTTAAGCACTCTTTAAAGTAGAATTTGCCCCGGCTTGGAAAGAAAGAGAAAGACAATCTCCTCGTGTGGTCCGGCTAAATAATTTGATTGGGACAGATATTCATAAAATAGTGATCAATCTAGCATGATATTCTCCATTGCGGACAGCATAATAGGTTCCTAACTGTTGTCAAATTGTGTTGAGACGTCTATAACTTTGGTACTCAGTTGTATAGAAGAGACCATCCATCAATGGGGTGTGATGGTGGAGCTAGAAAAGTATTGTTGCAATGCTTCTAGGAACTGGAAGTTCATTCCCATATATTACATTTTAGGTGACAACTTGTACCCATCAATAAAAGGTGGGTAACACAATCCATGTTGAGTTGTCACCAATCAAAGTTATTTGTTTGTTTTCTATTATTTTTAATGTTATATAAATCCATTGTTTTGATTGGACCAACTCAACATGGATAGTATTATCCACCTTTTATTGATGGGTAAACAAGAATTTCCCTACATTTTATGATTGCAAAGTTGCATCATCAGCATTATATATGATAGGAGAGGTCATCTGTCAAAGAAAGTTGATGTCATGTGTAAAAGAGGGCCAAAGCCCCCACTTGAAAAGCTATTTAGATGTTGATGATGTTTACTAATGAGATGTATTGGAATAATCTTTTATCAACATTTGTACTATAGTTCATACCAAACTTTAAAACATATAAATTTTTTTTAAAGGGTAACATATATGTTTATAATTTTCCCCTCAAAAAAAATGTTTATAATTACATTTGTAAAATACAATTCAGTATAAAATTCAATCACAATCATAATTTTTTTGGCTTAATTGCAGTTTTGGTTCCCTATTTTCACTATTTTGTGGAATTGGTCCCCTATTTTAAAATTCGACAATTTTGGTCCCTTTATCTTAAATTTTGTCTAAAATATGGTGATATAACATGTTTTAAATGAACTTTCAAAGAAATTTTCTTACGATTTCATCGATGTTGATATTTTCTCATCTTCGTATCATATACCACAACATTTAAAACCTATCACATCACCTGTTTTTGTTAAAAAAAAATGATGGAGGGACCAAAACTGTCGAATTTTAAAATAGGGGGACCAATTCCACAAAAAGATGAAAATAGAGGGATCAAAACTGCAATTAAGCCTAATTTTTTTTATAAGGTCGTAATTTTAAATTTATAATACAAGATCATAATTCTAGTTTTTCACATAAAGTCAGAATTCTATTTATAAATTTACTAGATTGTACTTAAATTTAGATAATCTTTTATCATCAAATAAAATTAAAGTTTTCCATTTTTTTATGTGATTATTTATTTTGTTCAATTTCTATTGGATTGATTTTTTTATATAAATGTTTGAATTTTTTCTATTAGCAACAAAAATGTTATATCATTTTTTCTTAAATGCATTATTTGTTGGCATGTGTATTACAAATTTTCTGGAAAAACAAAAAAAAAATTAAATCATTCTAGTTAATCAATGTTACTCGCAATTGCATGATCAATTCATCAATGAAGCTTCTTTAAAAAAAAAAAATTCATCAATGAATCTTGTTATAAATTTTATCTTTTAATATAATTGTGTCAAAAAAAATCTTTTAATATAATACTACACTGTTTTTTTTAAGGGAATAATTTTACAATGTTAAACTGTTAATAAAATATTAATAGTATTAAAAATAAACAATCACATAATGGTAAAGTTTTATTCACAAAAATAAAAATTTATTATCTTTGTTTACTTTTTTACGACAGTTCATTAACTGTTCACTTTTTATTAATTTTTATGAAAACTTTTTCTAATTAATTACAGTATTACTTATTTTATTTATCAGAAAAAAATTATTACTTATTTTGCTTTTTATTTTATAAATAAATTTCCTTATAATATTATATATATATATATATATATATATATAAACTTTTTCTAATTAATTACAGTATTACTTATTTTATTTATCAGAAAAAAATTATTACTTATTTTGCTTTTTATTTTATAAATAAATTTCCTTATAATATTATATATATATATATATATATATATATATATATATATATATATATAGACACTTTATAATGTTTATTTATTTTACTTTTGACTCAATAATACATATTTCTTAAACCTTCGGAAAAAATACCTATTTCTTAAAGAACCTTCTAATCTCTTTCTGTGAAAACACTTTCTTCTTTTTTTTTGAACAAAATTTATTTCTTCTTATAACACAAAAAAAATCGTAAATACGTTAGAAAAATCTTAAATACTATCTCCGTTAAAATTATTTATATATACTAACGTAATAATGTTTTTTATAATAATATTTATGGTTGGTGTTATTGAAAAAAAGAGTTGAAAAACGCTAACAAGTGTCTATGAGCACTTGATAAGAAGTCTAAAAAAGCAAATTTTATCTTGAAAATAGAGTATTTAAAACCTCTAAATTTTAGAAATTGACTTTTTTTTACCTTGAATTTATAACTTATTTATATTCTTAGCTTCTTAACAAGTGTACCAGTGTAACCCAAAAAAAATTATGGTATATTTACTATATATATCATTTGTGTCATTGAAAAAATAAAGATTTTTTGAAAGAACAAAAAAAAACATTATTAGTTGGATTTGTTTCAATTTAAAAGTCACAGATATCTTTTTTTTCCTCGAAAAAGAAAAGTCAAAGATGTATGTACTTATAATTTTATAAAAATCAGAATTTTATATATAATATCGTTCATAAGTTCCACACTTTAGCTCCATATAATACCGTTCAATGTAAAAGTTTCAAAAGTTATTTTTTCTATATAAAATTTATTTTTTTGTAATTCCATTTTAAGTTCCTTGACTTATGCCCAGACACAAGTTAGCAAGACCCATATTTTTAATAAGATATCTATGACACAAGTAACTAGTGTAACAAATATCTTAGGTTCAAACCCAATCTTATGCACGCAACAACGTTAAAAAATTTAAGAATACAACTGAGTCTTGCAACTCTAAAAAGATTAATCTATGCAATTACGCATTGAGATATTCTATAATAAAAAAACATTTGATCGATGAATCTTTTTTCCCCTAAAGTGTTAATGGATGGTAATTATTTATTGAGCAATATATTGGACACATTGAGGTAAATCAGCGGCAGTTTCTGCGTGCGCAAAGTCGCCGGTTTTGATTTCCACCAAAAGTCCCAAATTTTCTTATCCAACAATCACTATATAATCCAATCCAATTAGGGTTTTCAAACTCTTCTCCTTTTCTTCCCTTCTCTAATACAATCCCCCTATCATGTATGCCACCTTTCCCTTTACCTCTCCCATCCATTTCAATTCCCAATTTTCAATTTTTCTTATCACAATGCGCATATTTTTCTGAATTTTAGGGTTTAATTGAGTTTTTTTGGTAAAAAAAATTTGGGTTTTTGAGTATATGCAAAATTGGTTAGGTTATGGTACTGTGTAATTGTAGTTTTAATTGTTTATTATTGTATTGTGTGTATCTGTCATTGGTATTTTATTTTATATATTGATTTCTAATTCTCATAATTCTTTGTTATTTTTTTAATATCTGCTGCAGCTAGATTGATCATAAATTCATTGCATTTGAGTTGCATTTTTCTGGGATTTGATTTAATATCAACTAGCACTTTATGATTTAATCTGATACAATAGAAGCTAATGGAGCTGTAGCTTGTGTGAATTTTGATTTGGGGCTATTGGCATAAAAGAGAGTGTTCCTTCATTTAGAGGGATAATGTTGTACATGGCTCCAAATCTGAAGCTAAGGTTAGGTGTTTCCTTGTTGTTTATACTGTTGAGCTTTCTTGTAATCGGAAACTCAAATGCGGAATTAGAAAATGAAGTTTTGCATAATAAGGTAAGAGCTGCTCCACATAAGGATGTAGGATCCACTGTAATTGATGGCACTGGTGTAGAGAGTTCTTTAAAAGTTGAGAATGGTAATAGGAAGAGTGGAAGCAGTAGAGTTTCCGTTTCAACAGTTGCGTTGTTTACGTTGGCGATGGCAGCTGCTACTGGTTTAGGTGCAGTGCCGTTCTTCTTTGTAGAGCTTGATCCGCAATGGGCTGGGTTGTGTAACGGAATGGCTGCAGGTGTTATGTTGGCTGCAAGTTTTGATTTGATACAGGAAGGGCAGGAGTATGGTTCTGGAATCTGGGTTGTTACTGGAATTTTAGCTGGTGGAATCTTTATTTGGTTATGTAAAAAGGTGATGATGATTCTTCATGTTCTCTGTGTGCCATTCTTTCTCCTTATTGTAGTTACCTGCATTTGCTGTTTTATCTCAGCAGTGCTTCTATGCACTGATATATGTATATATGTCTTGGGATGTTTTGATACTACTTCATTGATATAAATAAGCTCTATATCCTTGGCGATCTTTTTGTCAAAAAAAGAACATCAAAATTGAGAATGGAATTCACATCACATTTGCATGTCGTATTGATTTTTGCTGAAATTTCCTACCAATGTACTCTAGGAATGTTGGAAAAATTGATGAATTGATCATTTACTAAAAGTATCATGTATAGTGCCTTTTCATTTTCTATGTTTTTGGGATGCATTTTTGTTGTGTAATTCTCACTTTACTGGTAGAGGCTATTTTAGATTTATAGTATTCTCACTTTTGTCTTGCATGTCTCTTGGATTTCAGTTTCTTGAGCAATATGGAGAAGTAAGTATGTTGGATTTAAAAGGTGCTGATGCAACAAAAGTTGTTCTTGTTATTGGAATAATGACTCTCCATTCTTTTGGAGAGGGATCGGGGGTTGGGGTCTCATTTGCTGGCTCAAAGGGTTTTAGTCAAGGCTTGTTGGTAACCTTGGCTATTGCGGTGCATAACATACCAGAGGGTTTAGCTGTGAGCATGGTGTTGGCATCAAGGGGTGTTTCTCCACAGAATGCAATGTTATGGAGTGTAATTACATCTTTACCGCAGGTATATCCTAATTAAATTTTAACAACCTACATTGTTCAGAAGAAAATTGTTGACTTTGGTCAGCATCACTTTGAAGGATTTCCTTTTGACTTTATATAAACCTTTGCTCTCCCCTTTGCCACCGGTTGTAAGGCTCATGCTCATGATTACATTATATGTATGAATAATGTTATAATTGGGTAGCTCGTGGTTGTTCCACTCTATTTAGTTTTATAATTGGGTAGCTCGTCTTTTTTAGTTCAATTAGTATTATTTGGGAGTGGGGGTAGATCACTGGGTCTCCTTATCACTCCACTCCTTTACTCCCCCATCTCAACCACCAAACCAATCTTATATCTCCTATTTATATACTTTTAGCATGATTCACACGAGGTGTGATATGTTGCTTGATTAAGCCAATTGTTTCTATATTTTATTTACTTTCTAGCAGTTCAATCCTTTTGGACCACTAAAAAACTATAAACCAAACCATTTCTTGTTGTGTTTTTCATTGATTGGCAGTGTCATCCAAACTAAGGGGACAACTTTGTTTTTGTGCTAGAATATGGACCGTCAAAGATTTGGTAGTGTCTTTTCAAGTTCTTAATATTCTTGTATGTAATGGAATCACATCCCCACAGAGATTTCCTTTGCCGTGATGGAAGTTGCACTGCCAGTCAATATATATGTCAGGTTAAATGTATGCATAATATAGTTTTTTTGGGTGTTAACCCTCCGGTTCCCAAGGGAAGGGGGCCTTGGTAATCCGGAGTTCAGCCGTGGGGCAAGTATAGCCTGGCCAAGAATTGTTCCACCTAGTAATCGAACTTGGGTTCTCTCGAACGATTCGTCCTTCGGTGAAACCACTTGCCTTGGTAATCCGGAGTTCGGGCGTGGGGTAAGTATAGCCTGGCCAAGAATTGTTCCACCCAGTAATTGAACTCGGGTACTCCCGAACGATTCGTCCTTTTGTGAAGCTCATTAACCACTTGAATCCAATCACTTGGTTGATATAGGTTGCTTTAGTGGTAACTGTGTGACGCAATTTTATCTTTAAGCTAGTCTGGCCTAATTAATACTGTTAATTGGTTCATGTTGATATGACTACATGCTACAGACATGAACACTGACCAAGAGCCCTAGACACACTTCTAGTTGTTTGGTTTTGGTTTGTTTTCCTTGTTTAATTCAGTAAAGAAAAGTAAGCATGTAGAAGCATAGCACTTCTTTAGTACAATGCAGTTTATTTGTTTAATATAATCATCACTGTCTTTGACTATAGCCTCTAATATTCTTATTCTTAATGCTAATGCAGCCAATTGTAGCTGTTCCTTCTTTCATTTGTGCGGATGCATTTAGCAAGTTTCTTCCATTTTGTACGGGATTTGCTGCTGGATGCATGATTTGGATGGTTATTGCTGAAGTGCTTCCTGATGCATTCAAGGTTATTTACCTTTATAATTTTATACCAAAGCTATTATGATATATTGTTTGTTTACCAGTACATTTTCGAGGTGTAAATTTTTATTTTATTGTTTTGTAACTTCACTATTTTAATTCTTGTGTTTTTTTGTGAGACCAAGTCCTTAAAGATTAAGCTATTAAAGGAAGGGGTGGTTGGAGTATTTCTTAACCTTTTTATAGTCTTCTGTTGATGGGATTTGCAGGACTTCATCTCTTTGAGCCACACATACATTTCTATGCTATTATCTTCCCTTCACCTTTTATGAAATTGTCTTTTCATATATATTTAATATCATTTTCTCTTTTCTTTTGGGTTATAGGAAGCCTCGCCTTCGCAGGTTGCATCAGCTGCAACCCTTTCTGTAGCATTTATGGAAGCTCTCAGCACCTTGTTTCAGAATTTCAGTCATGATTACAAGTGAGTTTGTGTTTGTGTGTACATTTTGTATTATCAGATAAATTTTGTTGTTTGGGTTTGTTGCTTTGGTGAACAGTGTTGATCATCCATGCTCTGCTGAAATTTGAAATATAGCGAAATATGCAGAATTTCTCTTTACTTCTTCCGAGAGTTTTCAGCTTTTCTCCCTAAATTGTGATTTCTTTGTTGCAGCTCTGAGGATGCATCTGGCTTCTTTGTTTCATTACTTTTTGGCCTAGGCCCATCACTTGGAGGGATTTTTCTGGTTGCATTTGCTCTTGCTTTTCATCTTAGGCACGCTCTTCTCATGGGCATTGCTTGCGGTATTGCCTTCGTTCTTGGTGCATGGCGACCTGTGCAGCTTATTTTGTCTTCAAAATTGGGACTTGTTCCCATCTCATCACTTCTTGCATTGGGAGCTGCTTTGATCCATATATCTTCTTCCGGTGTATTGAAGCTTGCAACTTCAAAAAAAACCTCAGCCCATAACTTACCTACGATCACTGGCTTCCCGCTCAGTATTCACACCCTTCAATCATTCATATCATGTGGTGCAGTAGCTCTTCACGCTGTGGCTGAAGGACTTGCATTGGGAGTGGCTGCACCAAAGGCATATGGACTTGGTCGTCATATGGTCCTTCCAGTCTCTTTACATGGTCTTCCTCGTGGTGCAGCTGTGGCCAGCTGCATATTTGGAGCCACTGATAGCTGGCATGGTTCTCTTGCAGCAGCAGCCATAATTGGATTTATGGGCCCGATATCAGCAATTGGAGCTATTCTCAGTGGTATTGATTATAGTGGTCTTGATCACATAATGGTTCTTGCCTGTGGTGGATTAATTCCTAGCTTTGGCAATGTAGTTAAAAGAGCACTTAGTTTGGATAAACGGAAGAGCACCTGTGGTCTTATTATAGGTATTACGTTCGCTACTTTATGTCTAACATTCACTAGATTGGTTTGCTTGCATACACCATACTGTAATTCTGCACCAGAGGCTGTTAGATAAGACGATTCTATGCTGTATTCCTTGCTTGCTCTGTGATTATTGTTCATCCACTTCTTTAGTTTGATCTCCCAAGGCATGGTTGCACAAATTTGAAGAGATTCTCAATGAAGAAAGAAACTAGAAACAGCAATGTCAGGTGGAAGTTCCACAAGAAGACCAAGTTTTATTCAGAACTTGTCCGTGTAATATTTTAGTGTTTACTTGTATATAAATTTTACACATGATCTGAATTTGTTTAACAGTGTAACACTATTGAGAAGTGGGACACATTATTTCCTTTTTTCCTTTTCTGGGTCTCATTTGGTTATTTACAAACAGAACCAATATTTGACTGTTGCAGGCACATTTTCTTAAACCAGTATTTTGTGAGTTGTGGTATATGAATTACCTGGTTTCCTTTTTGTTTTGTTTTGTTGAAGATTTGTGACGATGTTTGTAATTAAACACATCAAAATCAGATAAAGTATGCGCAATGAGTGTGAAAGAACGCTTGCTGCAGAAAAATGGTAATTTCCCTTTTAAATTTGCTTGCAAGTTGATGATAGCAAAGTAGTGAAAGACTGCCTGCCATGTGGTTGGTCCACGGGATAAGAGGCTTAGGCACTTCAAACGAATAAGTGGTTAGTGGTTTGATTTCTAACTTGTGTATAAGAAAACTCGGTTGAAAGTGAAAAACTCATCTTGGAGTCACTGCTAAGTGGCAATAGATACTTTGTATCTATCTATAACAGTTAAAAAGAAAAGTAACCAAGGACTCATTTCAATGAAATTATGTTGGGGCTTATAAGAAAAATGAAATTATGTTAGGGCTTATAGGAAAAATGAAATTATGTTAGGAGAGAAATGATAGCCATATTTTTTTAACAAATTCTTTAACATTGATTCGATTTACAAAAACTCCATATATTGGTCTTGTATATTGATCACTTTAATAGTGTGTTGATTTTTTTTTCTAATGAATCAATCATTTGTGCCATTAAAAGTGTGTTGGAGTATTATCAAAATATTATGTTACATGTTTGTGTGAAAACACTGAATTATGCTATCAAGATTGGTTTTTCCCTATTGGGAAGAGCATCGATGTTGAATAATGGGTGGAGAACGATAGAAGGAATGGTTTTGAATGCGTAGAGAAAATGATGGAAGGAGTGACAAATCAAGGAATATTGTGACAAGGAGTAAGTCTTTCTGTCAAATACTACAGATACGTATAAAACTCAATTTGTAATTTTAGAAATAGACAAAGTCTCCAAGAGGAGCATGCCATTATTATCCACGGTACTTGTAATAATGGTATGAGTTTTTCCCTACTAATTTGAAGTGAAAATAGGCGACTCACTTCTTTTATTGGTTCAAATGAAGGAAAAAAAATTTAAAGGCAAGGCTCAAAAAGTACTAACAAGTAAAGCAAAATCAAAGTTGTGATTTCAGAAATTTTACCGTGATATCAAATATGCACTTAGAGCATCAACAACCAAGCAAGTACTCAAAAAGCAAACAAGTACTCAAAGCATTAAACATGTACTAAACAAGCAAGCAAGTACTTTTAGAAGTACACATTGTTGATGCTCTAAGTGCATGTTTGGTATTACGGTTTTGGAGTACTTGCTTGCTTTACTGTGTAGTACTATTTGAGATGTTTGGCATCAACAATGAAATCGTAAAGAGCACTTGCTTGTTTCAGATATGAATTAGTGAACTGGGCAAATCAAAGGAGCACTTGCTTATATGCATCCTCTTTTTCTAGAAAGAAAACCGCAATATACTTGTTGTCTTTTGTTAGGAATTTGTGGCAACGCACAGAGCCCATGTCAACGGTGATTTTTTCTTGTGATGACTTGTGTTTCCTTCCCTATGCAAAGCATAAGGGACAAAAGTGTAGGGACGATCATGACTAGAAACAAGAATTCTGGTTTGTTGATGGAGGGAATACATTAGGATTCATAATAGGAAGATGACATTTGGTTATTTTTTTTTTTTTTGTTTTTGTTTAGAAACTTAAAAGGACCTATCAAATACAAACACATAACTTAAAGACTGCAAATGCAATTTTGCCATAATAATATTGACTAATGTCAAGAAAGCATATAACAAGTTACGTTAGCACCGTTTATCAGATCCACAACGGCTACATGAGTATTTTGTAGCGAGAATTCTAAAGAGTAACTTCATGCATATAACGAAACTTAAAGGACTTATTTAAGACAAAAAAAAACTTCAAAGGATTATCTAGTATAAACACATAATTTGAAGGACTATTAAATATGCGATTTTGTCTATCCTTAATAAAAATGAAATAAAAGTGAAAATACACCAAATTATTGATGTTGCACAATTTAATATCAATATCATACACCTGATTTTATTTAGCCAATACTCCAAAGTCCAAACTAGATATGTGATACTTTTACAAAGATAATAATGGTCTAGAAAAGGACAAGAAAAGCCTACTGATAGAAAAGAAACAAAAAAACAGCAACATAGTAGCCAAAACCAAAACATTTTCATTTGAGTAGGTGGTGGGGGTCCAAAATCCAATACATGGCCATACTAATTTGTCACCTTATTGTTCAGGTTGTATTTTCAGCAACATACCATCAAAACCTGCCAAAATTTTGTACCAAATATCCCATCTCAATCTACCCTTCATTCTTATTTGTTGCTGCCAGAAAATTCAGACAAACTAAAAAGCACTCCCCTATCCAACGATCTTGGTCAAAGCAATAGATAAAAACAAACTAAGTGATGCTATTCACTTTGTTGGTGTTGTTTGGTTGTTAGTCTCCAGAGCCTCTTCCCTTTCCCTTTCCCTTTCCCTTTCAACCTTCTCACCTAATCCATCCTCCAATTGTGATGGCTTCTCACCAGAACTTTGTGACCCTGTCAACCTTGCCAAAACCACAAAAGACATTCCTCCAAGAACATTGTTCACAACCCTAAGCACCAACACCGAGGACTTGAATGCTAAAGGATTAAGCGCTTTCTCCAACACAAACTCAGCACCGTTTAGTGTTTGGTACCTAAGATTACTGCTGAAACCCATATGAGCAGCCCAAGTGAGAGAATTGAGTAAAGTAGGTGGTGCCTTGTTTGGTGTCTCAAAGTTTGGATCCATTTTCTTCCTCATCTTAATCAACCCATTTGAAAGTGCTGTACCAGCAAGACCAGCACCAAACCCAACAGCAGCAAAAATGGTACCTTTATACACCAAAGTACCTAACCTGTCCAATAAACTAAAAGCACCAGGTTCAAACATGTGACTCTTAGGACAAGATGCAAAGATTGCAGGCACACTGGCAGAAGAAGCTCCTAATGTTGGTGCCAATAAATACATGAGTGTGAAATTGAGAATAGCACCAACAACAAGAGTTGAAAACACAAAGTCAAGTTCATTCAAACCAAAATTAGGCCTAGAAGCCATATCACCTAAAACACAAGCAGTAACACCAACCAACTCTTCCATCAAAACCTTGAAAGGAAATTGTGGATCAGCAGCAACCCTTGATCTCCATCCATTGAGAAACAAACCCAAAATCCCAAAAGACGAATCTTTTGATTTTCCATCATCATTATCATTATTATCACCACCCCAATTTTCACTCCCACCACCACCACCTCCACCTCCACCACTCCTACCGCTGCCACCACTTCCAACCCCATCGCCTCCAACGAAGGAAAGTTTCAGTCTTTGAGGCAAATGGGGTGATGGGTTGGTGAGATATATAGAAGTACGGTTATGTAACTGTGGAGGTGGTGATGAAGGAAATGAAAGTGCACGGCTTTGACCAGATGAAGGTGTAAAACGCAGAAGAGCCATAGTTGACATTTGATCTGTGACAAAGCAAACATCAAAATACAGAAACTTAGCAATAAAATCAAAAAGCTCATATCATTCACTATGATGCATAGGTACCGTTAATTTAATACTGCGTTATTTTCTAAACTAATGAAAGCAAAAAACACAAGAAAATATATTTATTCGACGAATTTAAGATCTAAATCATAATCCAAAAATTAGAATAAAAAAACAACTCGATTAACGTACCGGGGCCGCCGCATACCAGACCGGAAAAGAAGGTAGGTGACGGCGTTGCTTGAAAGATTCTCAGCAATGGTTGAATATGATCATGAAAATAAAAATAAAAGAAAGATCGGATTTTTGTGATTACCTTGGATTGGATTGGATCTGGTGGATGAGTGAGAGAGCGTTAGGATCAAAGCTTAAACCTCAAAATGTAATGTTGCGGCAGTTTGTTTTTCAGAGAATGAAGTTGAAGGACTGAGTGAGAGAATTGGTGGATTCAATGTTATTTTATTACTACACTCCCTCGTTATATACATCATTGTAACAAGTGTCACGTTTATATGACAAAAAAATATTCTAACAAAATAAGTATCACTTTTACATAAAAAAAAAAAAAAAATATTTTTTAATTAAATCTTTTAACTAATATTATTTACATCATTCTCTACTTAATATCTTTTATTTTATATTTATGATAACAATAACGATTTATGAAATGATTAATATACTAATGATTTCTTGTTTAAACGTAGAATCTCAGCTGAAAAAGACACCATCATAGTTGAAATAGACATCTATATTTAACACACCTCGAATATAATTAACTCCAATTAAAGGAATCTATAGAAAACAAAACAAAAATGTATATGTATCTGGTCCAAATTTAGACTAGGTGTGTTTATTTTATTTTATTTTTGTATATTTTTAATGGAGTGATGTAAATTTAATAAAATTATTATTCTATTTTTTGGTAAAAAAAATACTATATTTTTTATTCTTTTATTTATAGTAGTGAATATTTATAGTATATTTTATTCAATGTGAAATAAATAAGGGAAATATAACTACCCCTCCC
The DNA here is from genome assembly GCA_018208015.1 of Medicago ruthenica. Classification (NCBI taxonomy): domain Eukaryota; kingdom Viridiplantae; phylum Streptophyta; class Magnoliopsida; order Fabales; family Fabaceae; genus Medicago; species Medicago ruthenica. The sequence continues at coordinate 47,104 of WNNG01000152.1, forward strand.
TGTTATAAACTATAAATCAATTTTCAGATTCATTGAATAAGTGATGTATCTGGTCTCTATATAAACTATATACATCACTTATCCAATGAATCTAAGAGTAATTTTTTGCATATAATAATGATCGAATGAAGTATTATTGTAGTGTACTTCATTTGATCACTATTATAAGCAAATATTTCTATTTTAAAGTAATTAAATAACATATGTATGTGCTTTATAATTTAGCAAAATACATCTTTTATTCAATTAATCTAAAGGAAAAAAAAGAATATTTTACTTAAAATGGTGATATTAGGGAGTATATACACTAAATCAATCCTTTCAAAAAATGTACACCAAATCAACTCGGTATTCATCAATTATCTCTCTCTCTCTCTCCCCTTTATATAACTTAGTTTTAAATATCTGAACAATCTGTTGTAAGAGTCAGATTGATTCAAAAACAATACTTGTTATTGAAGTTTTGATGATAGCAAATCAAGAGAATAATCGTCCATTAATTAGTTGTTTAAGCGTGCAGTGCGGATTAGGTATATACTAATTAGAAAAGCCCAAAAATAGAGTATGGATTATTAACTATCTATTATAGTAACATAAGCAATTGTGACTTTACAATAATTATCTAAGTGTTAATTATTTGAAGAAACATGAAAGACAATATGGACTAACGAACTATTAACTATACCTACTAATGTAAGAGTATAGAATTTCTTTTCCCACCTCCCGCTTTACTCGTACTTGCAATCCTACAAGTGTTGCATCCTTGAACATCTTTGCAACAAAACACACAATCTGCACATAAAACCAACCATAACATACTCGTACTTGCAGTCCTACAAACTCTGCATCGTTGAACATCTTCGCAACAAAACACACAATCAGCACATAAAAACAACCATAACCAATATAAATTGTTCTAAGCAAATAAATATCAACAAAAACAATAAAATCATAAAATCTTAAATAGACACACAATAGGAGATTTAGGTCATGCAATCACTCAAAAGATCATTAAATCATGAGGATAAACCAAAGGCAATGACAAACATTTTGTGGTTATCACATAACGTTGCATGTATTCATAAAACCAGACAGTTGGTTGGCTACATGACAGTACTTCAAATATAACAAACAAATTGTTAGTTACATAACTTGTAAACATGTTATATTATTTGTTGTTTATTGATTAGTATATGTTGATATAGGCATTAAAATATCAATAGATCGACAGAGTCGAACCCATGGATTTTGAGGAGCATTGTAGGAGGATAGACACTTGTGTGCTATCTTGTTTGTATTGATGAAGGGTCTCCACATCATAGACCCTTACAAAGCGCACCTGGATCATATTATAGCTACAAATTGTGTCTTCTACGCATAACCGCACACCGCCAGACACACCAATTCTAGAACATCAAACTCTCTTCAGGCTAGATTTTATACGGACCTCGCATAATCTGTTATTTGTCGGAGCATGGTGTTGTGCTATATTGGATTTGTCCAAACCATTCTCAAACATCCAACTCAGTTTGTTTCACCTATGACGACCAAAGAGAAGGTGCATGTGGCCTAGGCCAACTTTCTTAGTCATATGTTGTCTGTTGCGGACTTGGGAGATAATATGTTGCATGGTTTTGAGACAACAAACAGATACATGAAACAATATTTCAAGATTTCACATTCGTACTTGCTTTCCAAACCTGCAGGAGATCTTCCTGGGCCACCTGAGTAGGAGATGCTTGATGAGATTACTGCTGATGAGGATGGGAACATGTTGTAGGTAGATATGGGCCCATGATTAGGCCACATATGGGTGATAGCCATTACGATACTGGCTAGTGGCCAAGTGGAGCAGGGGGTCCAATCCTACAAGGTTTAGAATGGATCATTGTTGATGCTCAGGGAAGGATGATGTATCACTGCAGGAGGAGGGGTAGTGGTATGTGGTATGTCGCTAAGTAGGGTTTATAGCTTTGTATGATTTGGAGATTTTGTTTGGAATATATTGTATGATTTGAATATTTTATTCCAAATATTTTTTATGATTTAGATATCGGTTTACGCATGTATAACGTTATAAATATGACGTGTTATGGTTTCAATATATTTTGATAATATTTTGATGTGTGTCGATAATTTATTTTTGTGTGTATTGCAAATCAACGTAAACTTGCAAAAAGGTGTGCTCTCTGTCTCAAATACTTAGGATTTTTATGCTGACACATTTCAAATTATATAACCTGAACCTATATTTAACGCATTGAGAATATATAATATGAAATGTGTCACCATGAGGACTATCTTTGTTATTAGAAATTGATGTGACGGGGGTTTAACACAATTAGATCATATAATATGAACTGTTGATTTTTTTTTTTTAGATTATGTTTTTCAGATTGTTTTTTAATAACAATTGGAGAAACCAGAGTAATTCAATGGCAAAACACATAGACTTCTTAGTTTTCAAGGAATTCGAATTATATAATTTGAAATAGAGTAAAAATATATCAGATTATATAAAATATGAACGGAGGTAAAATGGAAGACTTGGAGGGCACGTAAGGGTGGAAAAAAAAAAAACTCAAAAGAGTAAGCTGCCATAACTTAGAGTGAATAGAGCTGTTGTAACTCGATTTTTTTAAGGGTGTTCTAACTCGATTTGTAGGTCTACATTAAGCTCTTTTCATATTGTAGTCACCGACTATATTTGAAATCATTTTAATTAATTCATGCTACGCTAGTATAGAAATGATTAAAATTCGAATTCTTTAGCATTGTTTCTTATATATAAGAAAAATATATAGCAATGAAAAAAAATTACCTTGTTGTACAAAACTAAAACAAAATATAAATACTTTTAGCATTTCCCATGTCACATACTTTTATAGGGTAATTCGAATTCAAGCTCTAAAAATGTAACAAAGTCAAAACTCACAAAAATATGAAAAATTGCTCTTTAGGCACCTATAATAGTTTGCTTCCGCATCCTAAACTACCAAAAATATCTCAACGACAATTAAAAACCACTGTAACTGCAGTTCAAATTTAGCAAAATGTTAACAACCTCCCTTCATAACCCTTCAGAAAGACGATGCATAAACGAATCTATGAAACTGAGAATCCACCTAAACAGTAGTTGGGCGCCATTATTTGCTGTTTTCTTTTATGTTTTATTTTTGTTTTGGAACCTATGTGATGTTTTGTTCTTATCTCTTGTCGTTTTTTTTTTGTATCCTGTGTCTAGATCGTAATACTCCATATGCATGCAGTGCTCTAACTTTTTGTTTGTGAAGTTTTAATGGTGAGTGGGATTTGTGCCGTAGTGGTTTTCGCTTGCTTCATCTAGATTAGAGATGGGAAAGGACCGAGAAATAATCGTTAATTAAAAATTTGTTGATAACTGAACAATAGTAAAAAGGTGTGGGAACATACAGAAATACTTATGATTTGAATGGTAGTAGTTAACTACTGTTTATGAGAACAGTTTCTAATTGTCGATCCCCGGCAAACGGTAATTGATTGCCACTGGGGATATTTTTGTTAGTTTGAGGTGCATGTGAGCAAACTATAGGTGTCTAATGATCAATTTTCCAAAACATTTCCTTCAAAGGTTACTAAAGACAGTATATTGTAATTCGAATTCAAGCTCTAAAAAAGTAGCAATGTTAAAAATTTTATGAATTTTTCTGTTCACAAGATCTTATCTATTCTGAGTGATTAGTCCGTGCAATTGAGCACGGGTGATTCAATTTGTACCGAATTAACAGCATATATGCTGTATATAACAAATGCATATGCTACGCAGTATTTCAAATAATTAATATGGTGTTTAACATTTTAAATTGACCTTGGATTTTAGTTCTGGAGATAAATTTCTGTAGCATGTCGCTTGAAGACAAGGAGGCAAAAGCAAGCAGATAAACACTAGAAAAAGGTTTACACCTTCAGCTTCAAAGATGTGCCAAAAAACATCAACTTTGCTTATATTAATGCACTGAGACTCCACTGATTTGAGCCTATGACTTGTGATTGATGTTTTAACAAAAAAACATCACATGGGTAAAAAGTAACACCCCCCCACCCCCCCACATTTACATCCAACAGGATGACTAAAATAAACCAAAACAATTTGCAGAACATTTTTATGTACCATTGTAAGGTACATGGTAAGATGTTCATCAGACATGCATCATTCAACTTCAGTGCATACCTCTAGAATACAAATGCTTTTGACAGACAACTAAAAAGAATCCAGCCTATGCAAACTCGTAAATATCAAAATACCATTAGACTTTGACACATCAACATGCCAACGAAACTTCTTCATCTTAGACCTAAAACTTTAACACTACCATCACACGTATAAATATATTCCACACTTCTCAATAGTAACTAACTCAAGAATAAATCCAATGATTTGAACAAACCTATTCTCAATACCCAACTTATAAAATTTTCTCTTAGAAATTCTACATTCCAGTTTTATCTCCTGTTAGTTCAAGAAGGAAAAGGTAGAGATAATAAGGGAAGGAAAAACCACCAGAATGCTAACCAGCAAGAATTGTCAGCCTATTCTTTTCACAGCTGCATTGAATGAGACATGCATGAACCAGAAGATATTATCAGCAATGAAAGCTGAAGGACCACAACATCCATCTACACCATCAAGGGCACATTTCAGCAACCCAATTTTGCACATTTCATCCCACTTGGCCCAGGACTATCACTTCTGAAATTTGAATTCGACAGGCTAATCCACACATCTGCTGCCTCTTAATATAGTCGTGTGCATAGAAACATTCACATCCAAGGCAAAATGGAAAAAAATAAATAAAAAATTCACTACTGATCAGAAAAAATGGTCAGCTTATGGAAAATTTCCCTGTTCTTGATAAGTATCAAAGCACTCGATAAACTCTCCCTTAAAAGCTAACTATTAAGGCAGAAGAACAAATCACTCAAATACTCCACTGAGTATCTCATACTACTCGATGTGGGACTTAGCCACCCCATAATACCCAAGTCCCTATCATGCGCTTGTGCTAAGGAAGATATTATTGAACAAACTCAGAATTAGTGAAATGGTTTAAGTTTGCTCAGTAATTAAGTATTTTTTTCACAAGCAGAGTAAGGGGCTGATCAAACTTCAGCGTGATCTCAGCAAAATATTTTTAAAAACAACGAAAGGTAAAATTTAAACAATAAATTTCCAACAGAATCCTAGTAAGTCAATCATCATCATCATGGATTTGACTCCTGCTAAGTGCAAGACGCTTCAGAAAATAAAACGCAAGCGGAATTTTTGCTGTTCAATAGCTATTTAGTGCAGAGACGCCAAAATTGGAAAAAGTACCGGTGTTGCACATACAACATAAACACCTGTATGATACAGCTAAATACAAATCAAGGGAGTCTTCTGAACTTTTTTTACTAGCAGGTATGTTTGGGATACTACACTGGTAAGATTTACCTTGGCTAGATACAGTTGTCATATAAAATACAGTGCCTTGATTTTTCAAAAGTAAAATGACTGTCTTAATATAGCCCAATACTTAATACGACCCTTCCATGACATATTTATATAGGAAATAATATATTTGGCCACATATGTAACTACACTTTTATTTACAATAGCAAACATCATCTTTTGTGAATTTGTGCTCATCATTTGTTGATATAGCTATGCATTAATGAGAAAAAAGAAATGACCAGTGGCCCTGTAGTTGTACTGCTTTACAGATGTTATGTATGTGCGGGCCCGTGTCAAATGTATCAAGCCAAGGCTGTTTTGTATCTTGGACTTTTTGAATTCCTAGTACCATATATCCATGTTGTTTCATACCAATGTCATATTATCTAGGCTCCACGGATAATGTTATCTAGTAGCTTAATTTATTCAAATAAGCAAATGATGGCATGTGTGCAAAAACTGAAAAATCAGATTGCAGATACACTACAGGTTTGTTTCAGACGAGAGGAGTGATTTTGCTCCCCTCCACCCCCTCCAAAATACACCATGCATAGCAAAGAAGTGAAAAAACATACCACAGGTTTGAGCAATTCATCTATGATTTCCTGAGTCTGTCTTAGCCTTATATCAAAATGTGTAGAGGGTTCATTGAGATGCTCATAGCCAGGTCTTCCGTGCAATCTTTCTTCCTTAAGATTGGAAATTAATAATAATCTCAGTTGATATCACAAGTATAATTAAAGTATACAAATCAGTAGTGAAATGAACCACATCTTTGAGGCACTTTGCAATATTGGACCAGGAAAGTTACGTTTTTCTTCATTACCTTGTCTGCTCTTTTATCGATCATTTGCCTCTAATATACAAGCGGCAACTGGCAACCCGTACTAACTTCTATTCGTTTTTCAAAGAAACGTGAGTTTGATACTGAATCCTTAACCACATGTGTCAACCTAGTTACCAACATTTTAACTAATATCCTGAAAAAGCTAATAACTAAAAAAGGAATATACTCCAAATAATTGATGTTACAGAATTTAATATCATTAACCTCATTTTATATAACCAAAACTCCACAAAAAGATTTGTGACACTTTTACAATGATAATTGGTCTAGAAAACAACTAAAGCCTACCAATAAAGCAGAAATGAAGAACAGCAACATAATAGCCAAAATGTTTTCATTTGGGAAGGTAGTTGGAGACCAAAATCCAATACATGGTTATACTAATTTGGCACGTTATTGTTTCAGGTTGTAGGTTTCAGCAACATAACAGTAGCACCAGCCAGAAACTTATTCCAAATCCCCCATCTCAATCTACGCTTCATACTTATTTGTTGCTGAAAGAGTTTGTCAGAGTAGGACAATCTACACAAAATTCATAAAACTAAAAAGCCGCGAGCTCTACAACAACCTTGGTCAAAGCAATAGTCAAAACAAAACTGATTGAATTTGATGCTATAACTTTGTTGGTGTTGTTTGGTTGTTATTCACCAAAGCCTCTTTTACCTTTCAACCTTGTCACCTAATCCAATCTCCAATTGTGATGGCTTCTTCTCACCAGCATTCTGTGACCCTGTCAACCTTGCCAACATCACAAAAGTCATTCCCCCAAGAACATTGTTCGCACACCTGAGAACCACAACTGAGGTCTTGAATACCAAAGGATTAAGCACTTTCTCCAACATGAACTCAACCCCATTGAGAGTTTGGTACCTGAGGTTGCTGCTGAAACCCATATGAGCAGCCCAAGTGAGACCATTCAGCAATGTAGGTGGAGGCTTGTTTGGGGACTCAAAGTTGGGATCCATTTTCTTCCTCATACTGACCAACCCATTTGAAAGTGCTGTTCCAACAAGACCAGCACCAAGCCCAACAACAGCAAAAATAGTTCCTTTATACACCAAAGTTCCAAACCTATCCAATAAACTATAGGCACCAGGTTCAAACATGTGACTCTTAGGACAAGATGCAAAGACAGCCGGCACTTTGGCTGTAGCAGATCCCAATGTTGGTGCCAACAGATACATGAGTGTAAAATTGAGAATAGCACCAACAACAAGAGTTGAAAACACAAAATCAAGTTCATTCAACCCAAAATTAGGCCTTGTAGCCATGTCACCTAAAACAGCAGAACTGACACCAACCAACTCCTCACTCAGAACCTTGAAAGGAAACTGTGGATCGGCAGCAACCCTTGATCTCCAACCATTCAGAAGCAGACCCAAAACTCCAAAAGATGAATCACCTGACTTTCCATCATCACCTCCCGAACTTCCATCTCCGCCACCACCACCACCCCGACCAACTCCCCCACCACCACCATCCCCTCCAGCAAAGCTAAGTTTCAATCTTTGAGGCAAATGGGTTGGTTTGGTAAGATATATAGAACAATTATGAAACTGAGATTGTGGAAATAATGGAAATGAAAGCGCATGACTCTGACTCTGACCAAACGGAGGATTAAAACGCAAAAGAGCCATAGTTTCCATTTGATCTGTGACAAAGTAAACATCAAAAAACATAAACTTTACAATGAAACCAATAAATCCAACACCATCCATTCATTCATGAATCATGACCACAGCAGCAAATCATTATTCAAAATAAAAATCAAATTTTTAAAACAAAAATCAAATTTTTGAAACATGTAGAGCATGGTAGATGCAGTGTTTACCTGAATCTAAATACTGGAATGAGTGAGAGAACAGCAAGATGAGCTACAAGGCAAAACCTGAAAATGGAAGTAAGAGAAAAAGAAAGAACCCTACAAAATCTATGAAGGAAAACCCTAAGGAATGGACTGTTTGTTATATAGTACTCCGTAGTAGGGTATAGAAAATCAACATGGTGTTCATCTATTGGTGGATGCATGATGGTGAATGTGACCAACATGGACCACAAAAACTTCTAGCCTTTGGATTATCTGATCCTCGCATAACTACGGTGTATCCTCCATAGCAGATTCATTCTCCTTCCCCAATGTAGCAGCCAAAGATATTTTGTTTCACCTGAACATGTTTCAGAAAAAAAAAAAATCTAGAATTGGCAATAAAAAGACAAAATGAGAAAAAAAAAAAAAAAAAAGTGAAGTGCAGAAGAACAGGGAGAGAGAAAGGTGAGAGATTTGTTCATCTTTTGCATGAGGTGGATTGGAAGGTGAAGGTGATTGTTGCATTGCGGTCGGAGTAGTTGCAGAAGGTTTGCCGGAAAACTCGTCGGAGTTGGGTGTTTTGTTTTTCTGATTGATGAATTTATGAATCATGAAATAGTTTAAAAAAATTCAAAGAAAAATTATAAAAATGATATTTCAACAACCATTTTTTATAACTTTTTCTCGTACTCACGTTATGTTTTTACTGCTTTGATTTTTGTGTCAATACCTCATTTTCTTTGTAAATTTTGGTTGTTTCAAAAGTTGTTATATAAATAGATGTTCAAATAACACAACTCCAAAAATTATATGCCTTTTATTTCACAAAAATTCCAACACTTGCTAAATTTAGATATGTTTTATCTAAAGTGTGTACTCCCTCACTAGTCACTAACAATTTCACATGAGTTTTCTAAAAAAACAATTTCACATGAATTAAGACATTCATTTAATGTTTTATAGAAAGAGTAATTGTGAGATATTTAAAATAGAAAAATAAGTATTAACGATTTGTTAATATCGTAAAATGACATATTCCTTCCGTTCTTAAATACATGTCTTAGTCTACTACTTTATACATGACAATATACAACTTTGACCATTAATATCTTTAATTATTTATAATAAAAAATTATAGATTAGTATTTATATATTTTGAAGGTGGTTGTCTTAATGAATATTTTCAAAATATTGTCAAAGTAAGTTATCTATATTATATATAAAGGAAATAATTTTTCACTTTTAATTATATCATTAAATAAATTTGTCTATAAGAATATTACATTGTTGATGTCATTGTAAAACTGCGACATATACTCAAGAACAAATATAGTATAATTTAGAACAAACAAATTTTACTAGAATCATTTAAGTCACAAATAAGTTCATCAAGGTCTACAATGGAATCCGGCTGATTCTTCTTCCCTTTCAACACTCCTCATATTTCAGCCGGTCTAATACACAAAGCCTCCAACAATTCCATCTCTCGAACCATCAAGTAGGATACATGTAGTGATTTCCTGCTCATAGCATTGTTGACTACCACATTTGCATTTGATTTCTTGCGCGCAACTGCGAAGACTAATCCCTCGAGCCTTATAGGACTCAAATGGACGACAAACTCTCTCTTTAAGAGTTTTAACGATGATGCATGTCGAAGGCTAAATTCGAACCAGGACATTGGTTAACCTAAAAGAGACATGTGTCATCTCATAAACGCTTTTGGATTTCCCGAATGATACTTTAACTCAATGATTTTAGAAGTTGGTATTTAGTTAGCAACTAGTGCCCTGTATACAGGAACTTCATGTTTTCTAACATAGGCCATAACATAATGGAAATGGAAGAAGCAATTGGTGTTATGGATTCTTTTTTCTTCCGGATATGGGGATTTGAAAGGGGAAACATTATGTCTTCTCTTCCAATTTAGTCAATGAGCACATCAACATTCTTGTGGCCTTTTATCATAATAAAGAAACTTAGATGAGTTGAATATTGAGGACTCGTGAGAGTTTGAAAAAAGTCTAAAGACCGAAAGAACACCGATAGAGATATTTGCATGTTATTCATCAACTAAAAACACACATTAACGGTGCATTTGAACCCACACCTTTGAAAGGAAGGTAAGAGTTAAATTCTTACAAACTTTCATTGGCTATGACTAGAGGCCTATGTATTTTTACACAAAAATATACAAATTCTTGATAAATGAAAGGGTAAAGTTAATTCATTGCATGCCACTTGAGTTTTGGATTTAAATCCTCTACGACTACGGTGCCCCATCCATCCAATGTGATTCAAGCATGTAACTTGTGATTGGAGTTTTAACATACAAAAAAACACATCTGACAAAAAGCAACATTCCTATCCATTTCCAATCAAAATAGACAGAAAATCAAATAATTTGCAGAACATTTATAGTACCATTGTATACAAACAAAAGACAACTTTTTTTTCCCTTGGTACATGGTAAGGTGTTCATCTGATAAACATCACTCCAACTACAATTCATATCTCTCAGAAGAGAATACAAATTCTTGTGACAAACAACTAAAAAGAATCCAGCCTATGCTAACTTACATAAATATTAAAATACCATGACATATGGCACATGCCAACAAGACTTCATCATCTTAAAGCCTAAAATTTTACCATCACCATCATATGTATAATATATATATATTCCACACTTCTCAAAAGTAACTGACTCAAGAATAAATCCAATGAATGTATTGAGTTTAAAAGGGAGGAGAAAAAAAAAAGGGGGTTGATTTGAACAAAACCTATTTTCAATACCCAACTATATAAAATTTTCTCTTTTAGAAATTCTTCATTCCAGCTTTGTCTCCTTTCTGTTCAAGAAAAAGGTAGGAAAACCCACCAGAATGCTAACCAGCAAGAATTGTTAGCCTATTCTTTCTTTCCATAGCTGCATTGAATGAGACATGTACTGGAATATATTATCAGCAATCAATAGCTGGAGGACCACAACATTCATATACACCATCAAGGACACATTTCAGCGACCCGGCTTTGCACGTTTCATTCCGCTTGAATTGAATGGGGACACACTGCCACTTGGCCCTGGACTCTCTTCTCTGAAATTTGAATTCAGCAGAGCTAATTCGCGCAACTGCTGCCTCTTAATAAAGTCTTGTGACTCGTCCTGTGTATGAAACATTCACATCCAAGACAAAATTAGAAACACTATATATTCAAGTATGGCTATGTAACTAAACTTCTTTTAAGACAATAATAACAATTAACAAGTATCTCTTTTGTGAATTTTGACAATCATTTATTGATATGGTTTTGCATCAAAGAGAAATGACCTATGTCTATTTACATATGTTATGTGTGCGCGTGCATGTGTGTATTAGTATCTAGGCTTCATAGAGCATGTTATCAAGTACCCTAATTTATTCGAATAGGTAAATGATGAGAAATAAACAAAAACTAGCAATACAAAAACACTAAAGATAAGTTGCATCTTTTTTGTTCTGTTAGACAAAGTGAATGAGAATAACAGTTGATTCACAATGCATAGCAGAGAAAGAAATAGGTTGAATGAACATACCACAGGTTTAAGCAGTTCTTCTATGATTTCCTGAGCCTGTCTGAGCCTTATGTCAACAACATTAGCAGGTAAATCAGCCTCAATCAATATGTGTAGATTTTCATTGAGATGCTCATAGCCTGGTCTTCCTCGTAATTTGTCTTCCTTGAGATTGCAAAATTAATAATAATCTCAGTTGATATATAAGAAGTATAACCGAGTATAAAATCAGTCACAAAATGCACCATATCTTTTATGCATTTTTCAATATAAGACTGGGAAAACTAATTTGTCATTAGTACCTTTTCCGGATCTTTTATTGATCCCTTTCCTCTAATATACACGCGGCAACCAGTAGTAGCTTCTACCCGTTTCAAAGAATTGCCTCTAGGTCCCAGAAGTCTTCCAACAAAATTAAACTGATGCAATAAGGAGAAACATATTTCTATTACTTATAGTTGGTAAGCTTTCAGTTCAAAAAAGAAGAAACGAAGGTGTCTAATATAATAATCAAACTTGACTTTCTATAACCGGAGTTTGTTTAAAAGCTTACATTGGGGAATGTGTCTACTGGAATTTCCAAGCGCAATATTCTCTTAACAGTGAATGAACTAGGACTTGCAGGTGCACTTTGCCAGTCCATATTCATTCCTGGGGGTCCACATAATCTCTGTTTTGTTCATTATAAAATAATGTTAATGAATAGAAGTTGAAAGTAACTATGGTAAATGAAAAGAAAAAAATTATGAAGCCTTTTGTTTAAATATAAAAAATAAAAAACAACAAGCAACTAGCATTCTCAATCCGGGGAACCAACAAATCATGAAATTTTAAAGCTTGAATGTAGGTCATATAGTTTACAACTCTACTTTTCATGGTTAATAATGTGACCACTCAGATTTTATGTTCCTTATCCTATTTATACATGGGAGGCACTAGTTGAATTCCTGAAGTTGTGAGCAGCACAAAGTTATTGCTGGAATGCAAGAGTCAATCCTTAACAGTACGAAGTTTTTTGTATTAAGTACCCATTCACTTTTTTTATATATTTATTCCAAACTTTCATGCATTAAGTATGTGCCATGTCTAGTGTATTACCATGGACTTTTTGACTAACAACAAAACACACATAAAAACAATAGATATTTAACATAGGCAGACATCTACATACACAAAATTAAAGACTACTAGTGAATCGTGATGCATGGACGAATCCATCAATCAACGGAGGGGCTGAAAAAAGTTAATGAATATTGCATAAAACTCAATTGTAATAGTTGAATATATATATATATATATATATATATATATATATATATATATATATATATTGATAAGAATTTAATGTGTATGCACTAACAGTGTAAATAGTTTTACACATACATATAATCACATCTCACCATTTAGATATCCATATAGCTATTTAGGAAATAATATCATGACATGTTTAAATGGTAAAATCTAACTGGAGGTCTGTGTAAAACTATTTTACACCGACAATGAATACAAATTAAACTCTGTTACTAATGATGACATATAATATTAGTATATGTTCATAATATAATATAGCTATATAATAAAATAGCAATAGTTTGTATAATATATATTAGAAGCAGAATTTGTGGGATTGACACCCCCTGGATTCGTCCCTTCTTATTTGGTTTGCTTGGCCCTAATTGTGAAACTTCTTTTTCAAATAGGAACATTTGTTCGTTAGATCCCTCTGGAGTCTTCACTAGTAAACCTTGCTACCAATTCCTCACCCAGTCACTAAATGGAAACATGGTTGTTAGTATCTCTCTGAGAATTTATGTACCAAATGAAGGTGAAGTCCTTCATTAGAAATGCTGTGCATAATATGATAAATACTAATGAGTTTCATCAGGACTGCAAGCTCGTAAAGTTTGTGTTACATATTACTACTTCTACCACTTTTAAAATCACCGAGACAAGAAAACCTTTTACTGATGTATGGTTCTGCTGAAAATTATTTGTGGTGTAAGCTTTTTGGTATCTTTGGTGAATGTTGGGTTTGTCTAAGAGTATTGAGGATTTTCTATTTTGTTACTTTAGAGGATTGGGAGATCTAAGGAAGGAAAGGGTATTTGGAAATCAATGATTTTACATCTAATGCTAAACTGTACACCTCTACTCTTCTCTAATAAAATCTTTTCTTTTATCAAAATAATACTCACATAATTACACACAGGCTTGTGTCAAGGAATGTTTGGTTTTATTGTGATATTTATAATTCCTAATAAATTAACATGTTTAAACTTTAATAATGCTCTTTCATCTCTTACTTAACCTTCATTGATTTTCAAGATTTTCCACTAATTCAAACTTGTGTAAATGTTAAGAGTATATCCCTTCATATTTTTTTTTGTTTGGTCATGTAGCCTAATGGCTAGAATTCACTTTTTAAAGTGAATAAGTGGGGTGTCCAGGGTTCGAACCCTGACCTCTGCATATAACAATGCATTGTCCCTGCCAATTGAGCTAAGCTATGCTCGCCGGGACAAATATCTCTTCATATTATCATTCCATCATAAAACATATCATAATATCTTATATTATCTCTAAGGATTAGTTTCCATATTTCCTTGTGTATCATGTAGTTAAGATTAATAATTTAGCATTAGTATAAATAAGGATTAGTGTTTTTCCTATTGCAACATTCAGCATCATGCATATTTTTTTTTGGTGGCAAGCATACCATGCATATTTTATCAAAATTATTTATTATTTTGAAAATTTCTTTTTCTCCTTTAAACCTAAAAGACCAACCCTGGAACTTCGACATGGTATCAAAGTGATATTATCCTCCATGACTTGTCTTGTCGCCATACTTAACCAAGTTACCTAAAAACAGGAACTCTAGCGTAAGCTATAACATTGTCATTATCTCCGTGTCGTTTTTCTTCTCGTAAGTTGCACAAAAAATTAGGCCACCTTTTTCCACCTCAGATTCTCTCTGTATTAGTGGTTTTTTGTTTGTCGTTTTCGAAACCTATATCTGGATCAGTTCATCCCTTTGTCAAATCCTCATTAGGTTGTACTACATTAAGAATTCACTTGTAACAAGATCGAAGTTTAATTAGTAAGATTTAGCCTCAGGGTAAGCGTGAGAATATCGGAAAAATATCTCTTCACATTATTACTCTATCATAAAATATGTGAGGAGTATCTATGATAATCTATTACGATTAGTTTTCATATTTCTTTACACATCATGATCTCTCTTTAAGTGAGAAGGGAGTGACGTGCGGAGCAGTATAAGAATGACCCGGTCATTTGTAGGCCTCTCCTAGTTTGATTCACTCGGCAGGGCTGCAGCCAATCCATAAAAAGGCGTAAAAGCTCCTTTAATACTTTGTCTTTCCTAATAACATCCAAAAATCATTCATATCAAATCAATATAATTTTGTTATTCTGAGTATCTCTTTTCCTCCTTTTATATCTCAAAACTTCAACAATAGCCAAGCAACCTGTCTAACGTCTGACACTCGGACCTGTTTTTCGAGAGATTGCTTTCAGGAACAAAAGAGTAGGTTTTCCAAGTGTTGCGGCCTTAAACCTCATCTTATGGCATTGAATTACTATTATGATTATTAGACAATGAATATAAGGATTAAGGTTACATGAGACTTGGTAAATATATAATTCAAGATTGACTGGAATGGCATCATGGAATCCATGTAGCCAACTACTTGGTGGGAACTGGGAATAAGGCTCGGTAGTTGTGGAGGTTGACTACAAGGACTAGTACTACACGTCACGAGTTGAATACTTCTCATGTCACAATCCACCATCGAGGTGGATGATGAAATTTTTATAAAAAAATAAAATAAATCCAAAGTTAGGAATTAGGCAAGCATTATGTATGCATTTATAACAGCTACCATATCATAGCAAAAAAAAATGTGCATCTAAACATACAAATAATATAATAAAACTTGAGCAAATCAATTCAGATGCAACAAATTAATAATTTTAAAGCAGTCACCTCCTGCTGAAGACTATTCCATGCACCCATTCCTGTCCCAGAGACATTTGACATGAGGTTTGAAGAAGCCATAGGACTAGGACTTCTATGCTGCAGTCTATCAAAGTCACCAAAACCTTGGTTGGACAGCATTCCAGAAACTCTTAATATTTCTGCATATGTAACATTGCAATCAGAAACCAATGCATACTGTTGAAAATAATAAGAAATGAATAGAGAGGCAAGTTATAAAAAAATTGCAACAAAGAGAGGTTAGATTAGAGAGAAGCCCAAGTCATTGTAGCCGGTGAATGTCGGCCATTAGATGGAGATCGAACGACTCGTATTTCAAATATGTCCGAGGATTTAAAATATAAGTTGATATCTAAGCCGTTTGATCTTCATCCTATGACCGAAATCGTAACTGCCAGAAATATAAAAAATTCATGTTCATGCTTTGTATGGACAGGATTATCTTTTAGTCAGAGAGGTTCAAATTAATCCCTTAGAATAGATACCAAACTAGACTCTGAAAATCACAAAGCCTCGCATTCTCCTGTGAGGGCTCAGCTCACATAAGACCCAAATCGGACGATTCCTCCGAAAAGCGGTGCAGTGGATTTCACGTCGGAACACTCACCATCAAATTTACCACTTTTTGCACAAAATTAAGACTATGAAGCCACATTTCATCCAATGTGAAGACAACATCAAATAAGGGACAATTTTTCCATTTAATTTTATTTTCATTTACACACCTAAGAATACATCAATATCAAGTGAAGTAAAAAGGGAATAGTTCCAACAAAATGATAGATGATAGAGAGAGCAATCAAAGCATGATCAACACTATCTGAACCATTGACGTGATCTAAGCACAAACATCAAACATACTATCATAAACAAGTTGAAAAAAAATCTAAAAAAAAAATAGATCCACAAACTTAAACATGAACAGACCTTGATTCAAGAGGCGGCTACATATAGGAAGCACTTGCAGAAAGGGTCCAAGCTTTTGATGTTCTGCCAGCAACTCTGACAGATACTGACTGCAAAAACAAAAAATAACGACAACCCTTTTCATTTCTGAATCAAAAGCACATAAATTTCTCAAAAGCAAATCAAAACAAACACAACTAAATCAAAAAAACAACCCTTTTAATTCTTTATACCGAGCTTGAATCTTTTTATCAAAAATTGATCTCAAAGTAAGAGAAAAAGTATACTATACCTGTCAACTTCTGAGCTGGCTCTAATCTGAGGAGAAGCTGCTCTAGCATGAGAGAAGTTCTGATTATACAAACCTGACATGGCTAACTTTTTTGTTTAAGCTGCTTTTTCCTTTCCTTAAGGATTGGAAAAAAAACCAAACAACCTCAAAAAAGGTTTAGTTGGTGCAGTTCTTTGCAGAAGAGAAAAAGGAGAAACTGACCAAGACCAACATCATCAATAAAGGGGTTCTGTAATAAGGAGAAAAAACAACAAAAGGTGTTGATTTTTATTTTTATTTTTATTTTATTTTTTTGCATAAAAAGAAAGACAAGAATTAATTATTTTATTTATTTTTCTCATTTTGCTTTCTCTCTCTTTTTACTATTCTTAATACTTTTCCTGTTTTGGTTTTTTCAAATAATAATTAACTAATATTTTGTTGTCAGAAAAACAAAAATAATTAGAAAAGTGGAAGACAGTTAAAGTACATCTAATATCTAAATAAGGAAACATGAGTGTAAACAGTTAAAGTTATGGTTGTAAACTAAAAGATAGATTTTGTTCTTTGGTAGTTAAAAAATTTCACAGTGGTTGGTTGAGGAAGTGAAGTGGTTAAGGTGATAACAATAATAAATAATAAGAATAAAATAGATTTGATTTTTGAGTACCACAATAATATAATAAAATATATAATATAAAAAATAAAAAAAGAGGGTAGAAATGTAATGCAAGAGACAAGAAGATGAACAGGTGGAGACGCGTGTTGGGCATGCAAGAGAATCAAAGGTTGTAATGTTAGGAGAGAATGTGGAGAAGAGAGATACACCCAAAATGTGATGATCATGAATGGCCATTGATAATGATGTTTGCCAACGTAGACTTAGCTGGACCGTTACACATTGCATATATACATAATATTCTTACCCTAGATAGATTCATATTTACTAACATTTTGCACATTGTCTAACGCAAACCTAAATTGCATGCGATAACTAAACGCATGCAATAAAACTATCGATAGATTGTTTGTAATTGGTTGTCGCTTGCAATTTAGGTTAGTTTGGTACAAGTTGTGTGAATAGTGTGTATTGAGTTCAATTTTTATTCATTAAAAGATTTATACATATAATGTAGCTAAAACTTTCTAGTACTTTAGTTATGGCTAGCTTAAATAATTTGTTGGATTGAGATCAAACGACATGTTATAACTTTTTTTCAAGGGACTATCGTAATATAACTTGACCGATCATAAACTTAAAATGTTAATCTTTATCAATGGTCAAAATTATTGACTTCAATGGTAACAAATCATTGATTACAAATTTACAACAAGCCTAAAATTACTATATATAGTTAACAATTTCTATAACAAACAGGTCAAAAGAAAAACATTATCTACAATTGCTACAATTGCTTATGTTAGTTGTTGGATGACTTAATGACTCAGTACTATTGATAAATTAAGTACTCAGTGCCTTAATTCCTTGCCCATTATCATTAATTAAAAGTATGAATGATATTGAACTCTAGTTTACGACGAATTATTTCAAAGAATTTGAGTTTTAATTTCAACTGTATCAATTTTTTATTGAACTTTACATGTCTTCCCCAACTTACTTTGGATTATCAGGTATCCGTACTCCTGAGATCGAGGGTTAAAAGTTAAAATCCAAGAAACCAATCCACGCTTACCTTGGATATGATATAGTGAACCCTCTTCCATTTATAGATGCAACAATTAAAAATAAATTATTTATTTATTACTTTGGAAAAAAAATCAACAATTATAAACTTATATGAAACTTATTTATTGAATTCATTAAAAAAAAATCATTGCATCATGTATTTATGAAAGTAAGTACACGAAATTTACTGTTTTTTAGTTCAACAGTATTCATTAATGGTATATATTACAAATTAAATAATGACTAATTTTAAAGTTTTAACAGACCAAAAGAGAAAAAAAAGACTAATTTTTACTTGAGGACTTAACTGATAACCGAGTATCTCTTTCCAAATATTTCTTTTATTTACAAGACTCGAACATGAGATATAAGGGATCCAAATTCAGCATGATCACTTGGACCCAATGCAATATGTTTTTGCACTATTGTTTCACCCATGGTGTAGTGTTGGGTTTCGCTAGTTTTTTTTTTTTTTGGTCAAGGGGTTTCGCTAGTTATTAATGAATAGATGCTACACTCCAACAACAAAATAAGAGAGATCACATGACCTCAAAATTCAAATATGTTTAAAATAAGAAAAGTTTAAGAGAACAACAGTTCCATTAAAAAAAAAAAAGAGCACAACAGTTAGCTTCTAAATCCAATGAATATGATTTGAAATTCATGAAAAACAAACAATAATAGACTCTTTTTTTGGTTCTAATAGATTCATATGTTTTTGCAAGATATTAGACACATCTTCTTTTTCTTTTTTTTCAATATATACACCTATTATTAAAAAATAAATTTTATATACTAATATTTATCTCTACTTTAAAATATCAAAAATGTTATGAAATTAATCTAAAGTGTTGCCACATATTGTGAAGTATAAAAGAATAGAGAGAAATGGATAAAGAGAGAACATGAAAGTATATTGCATTACTTCATAAGTGTATAATTACACTAAAATATGAGTCCAATTTATAGGACACAAAATGAGCAAATGAATGATCAAAAGTAATTAAGGACCAATATCCATTCATTCACTAATGGGAGTTATAGGAAGATGGAAGACTAAGGATGGACATCCACTAAATTATTATTATTCATAACACTCCCCCTTGGATGTCCATCAGGATATGCCTCATTAAAACCTTACTAGAGAAAAACCCAGTGGGAGAAAAAAATTCTAGTGAAGGAAAAAGAGTACAATATCTCTTTTATGTGTGATAATTTGCCTCGTTAAAAACCTTACCTGGAAAACCCAATGGGATAAAACCATGGTTAAGGGAAAAAGAGTGCATAACACATCTATGTCTCCCCCTCATAAAAACAATCATATACGAGAGGAAGAAAATCAAATAATATTTGTTCTAGTCACTCGCAAGTTTTACTTGCAGCGACTTTGTTGAAAGACCTGGTTTATCTTCATAGTCTTCTTCATATTAGCGGTGCTTGAGAAGTTTCTTCATATTGAGTTGTTGCAAGAGCACCTTTAAGAAATCCACAAGTTTCTTGTATTTGTAAAGTCAACATCCAGAATAAAAGATCATTCTCCACTTTCTTGATTATGTTGTTTCTCTAAGATACAAAATGTATGCTTGACTTTGCTTCGATATCTGTACTTAATTACTAATATTGACAAAAACAAAATATCACAACACATATAATTAACAAAATATGCTTTAGTCAAAATTAACAAAAATATGTTAATTTCCTTGTTTGAACTAAGACATGGTACTTCAGGACCAATTCAAGTTCACCATTTTCTTGAGGACATGATATATACTAACATCAAGTGATATCACAATCATTATAGTACACAATCAACTAGATTTGTCCATATCAAATTATTTTAATATATCTTATATATAATATTTATATCATATCAAATCTTTCTACAACCAATCGATTTTAGAATCTCTTCAGGAGTTCTAATAATATTTATACCATTATCATAAATTCAATTATAACAATTTCATTTCCAAATCCTTAAAATGGACAAATGATGTCATCTTTTCAATAGTTTTGATACAATATGTCTTATGCAAATGAAATCTTTAAGGGAGTTTCATATAATCATCACTATCAAGTGATCCATGCAAATAAATCGTAACACAGCTTTCATATAATTTGAGTCTTTCATGTGCTACTGAACTTAATCAAGTATGAAAAAAGATCTTGAATTCACTTCAGATGAATATATCTCTTAAAAAAATATATATGTCTCTAAAAAATAAACGGGAGACATTTATCAATTCACTTCCGGTGAACATATCTATATATATATATATATATATATATATATATATATATATATATATATATATATATATATATATATATCCAGTTAACTTCCCAACTTCAAGTGTGCGGACTACATGTCCACAAAAAATTCTGAGTTTGATTTCGCTGAAATTGTCTCTTTCCAATTGTAGATATTTTCTTTACCTATATTCTTTAATAGACTTTAACCCATGATCCTCATTATTTAGTTATCACATATAGTGCTATATTATATGCAAAAGCACGTCAATGTTGACTCCATTTCGGTTTCATCTCATTTCATTGAGATCTTTCATTCATGACATAATTTATCGATATTTCATAAATATTTCAGGTACCTGATAAGTTCTTCTGGAACTGAAAAATTCATTATGTTAGACGACTCTTTTAGAGTTTCTATATCCTCATTTGGGTTATCTTTCATTTTGGTTCCTTTTCTTATTTGAGGATTTTTATATTTGGAACCGATTGGTTTACCATGCTTGATGCATGATTGAGACTCATTTGCAATATTAGATTATCCTACAGGGATATCTATTTCATTTGGAAGCAGCTGCTATTTTATTTGTTTAACTTTGCAAATGAATGATATTTTGAGGATCAAGATGAGATAATAATATTTCCTTTCAAATAATTCAATTGAACTTCGGGTTCACATTTTCATTCAATTGAACTTCGGGTTCACATTTTCAGCTGCTTATTCTCTCCCCCTAATATTGGGAAAACTAATCCATCAATCGATAATCGGCCTACTGAAGTTGACTCAATACAATTTATAATAGTAGGGGGATTCATATCAAATATATTTTCCCAATATTCTTTCAATATTTATCTTAGTACATTATTTTGGAGCAATTGTGATACACACAACACATCCAAAAATTCACTCAGATGAAAAATATTTGGTTGTTAACCTAAAATAAATTATAAATTAAGGGGAGGACTTACACATAATAATGTGTTGGCTTGATCCGAATCAATATCTCAACATACAAGATTACATGTTCCCAATGTAGAATTTAGAAGTTATGTTCTCATAAGTATCATTCATACAATTAAAAATTTAGACGTCTAAAGAATGGACCTTCAAGACCATTTTTTTATGAACATATACTACACAATGTTCAATATCAATTTAAATTTAGAAATGATACTTATTAAATGCTTACTAAAAACTCCAAAAAATTGAGCTCTTAGTCAAATTTGTTGAGAAAACAATCTCACAAACTTCTGGTTGTGAGTTGACAATAAACATATATGTGATCATTTAGTCGATGTATTAAATCAAGTTATAAGGTATCAAAATGATTCACATCATCGGTGTATTCATCCACAAATATCACCTAATATATATAAGAGACTTATTTTCTCATATTGTCAACTTATTTTGGAAAGTAATAACACACAAACATTAATGGTTTGAAGAATCTTCTGGTTCTTCAATACATGTCCATATAAATTTTTAACTATTTTTGTATCATAATAGATCCGGGATAATCCAACCGGTCTTGCCAACAATAAATTTAATATGATATGTAAATTTCAATTTTACAATAATACGTGCTTCAATTGCACTAATATAAGTGTAGTCAATCCATATGAAAAGACATGTAATTTTTTATCTACACTTATTTCTATCCAAAACATGTCTCGTAATATAGAGATATTCAACATCTCCTTTATTTTTTATTTCAACATGATATCCATTTAGAAGAATATTCTTTAATAAATTTCTATGAGATCTAGATGAATATAATGCATTCTCAATGTGTAATTATATTCCTCCATATAACAATATATCGGCTCTTCTGGAGCCTTTAATAATTTTTGCAATGCCATATATAATAATAAAATTAGTTTCTTTGTATCACTCATCCAATTTTTTATAGTCTTTTACATAAGAAATCATTCATTTACAAACAATATCCAACAAAATATTCATAAATTATTATTCTCTTTATTGAGGTCAAGTTCTAAGAGCTTGCTTAAGATATTAAAATAGTATAGTCATACTTTTTAGAAGGAATCAATAATTCAAATTTCATTTATAGTTATTATGTCAACTAAAAGAATTCCAATTTTTTTTTTTTTTTTTTTACCAAGATAAAGATTAGAAAAAGCAAAAACAGAAAAGAACAAACACACATAATACTTACTATTTCATTAGAAAAGAAATTATGTGAAGCACAAATTATAAGTGTCGAATATGCAAAGAGATGACATAGATGACAATACCTCTGATTTATATGTTTTGTGATAACTCATTAGTAGTAAAGATCATCATCATAAGTCATAAATAATAAACTTTTATCCTATTCACATGTATCATTTCAATGAGAATCTCTACTATATCAATTCGTGATATTATTTTCTCGATTTCGCTACTTCAGGAGCTGATTCAAGAGGCAATTTTGCTTTCTTTAATTTTATTTCGTCCAATTTATACTAAGATGCAATAGATCGTATATAAAGATCAATTGTGAACAAAGATCTAGTTCTTTGAGAACTCAACCATAAACCTCTATCGACAATGACAAAGGAAAATCACAATATTTTTATTTTGCAATCTTTCACGAATGCTTAACGTTAAATTATTAGTTCTTCTAGAACTATATTTTAAATCTTCATAAACAATGAAAAACAAATGTATTTTTGGGCAATCCTTCAGGGATGCTTTAATATTACAAGAACTATATCATAAAAGATCTTCATTGTTTGAGCAATCCTTCAGGGATGCTTCAATATTAAACTTTAGTTCTTCTTTTCTTTACACTTAGGAAATATAGTCATGTATATGATGCAATGATCCGTACATCAAATGAGCTGATTATGCTCATAAAAGAAAGAAACGGATACAAGTATAGCACGTGAACAATTATGGATATTTTAATACGCTACTCATGATGGTAATAGTAACAGCTCCTAATGTGTAAAAACTCCAACATGAAAAGAAACATATGTCATCTTTAGATACAATTATCGATCATCAGAATAACATCTAATGTAATATTTTTCTCAAAATTAGTTTCACAAGAAAAAAAACACCACAATTTGGAAAGTAGCACTAATATTCATATTCAAGAAAACAAAAAGTGTTGCTCAAAATCTAAGTCAATTCAAAATTGGAAAATAAACAATAGACGGTAAGAAACCAAGAAAGCAATATTTCCATAAACTTAATTAAAACAAATAGCAACAAGAGATAGTTGGTAGGGACTTACGGTGACTATATCAGAAGCAAACATAAGTTTATAGCACGGACAACCGATAGTAAAATTTCAATGATAAGTTTTTCTATAAGTTCTTGTTTTGCTTCTTTAACTTCTCCATCACTTTTCATTGTAACAAATGCAAATCTTATACACAATATATCTAATTCAATCAAACAAAGCCAAAAACAAAAACAATGAGAAAGAACCTGAAAACATGATTGTGTTGATCGTGAATTAGATTAATGAAAAAATGATGAGAAGAATGAATTTTATAGCAATATAATCTCTAAGGTAATTAAACCATCATTTTGATAGACTATCGTGCTGATAACGTGTTATGAAATTAATCTAAAGTGTTGCCACATATTGTGAAGTATAAAAGAATAGAGAGAAATGGATAAAGAGAGAACATGAAAGTATATTGCATTACTTCATAAGTGTATAATTACACTAAAATATGAGTCCAATTTATAGGACACAAAATGAGCAAATGAATGATCAAAAGTAATTAAGGACCAATATCCATTCATTCACTAATGGGAGTTATAGGAAGATGGAAGACTAAGGATGGACATCCACTAAATTATTATTATTCATAACAAAAAATATATTTTATGCAATAATATTTATCTTTAGTGATGCTGGAATACATTTTCTCTTTTCCACTTTTAATTCTATTAGTTTAGTAATTATCAACATAAAAATATTTACACAATCATCTAACTATATTTCACCTTATATTACTTTTTTTGACAAATATTTACGCAACAATCTTACTATGTTTCACCTTGATGTCACTTATTACATATATCACTTCTTACAGCACCTGAACTAATATCCAAATGATAGTTGTACTTCTTTTGTATATATGATCTTCTAAGTTTTATTTTAACAGCCAATATAAGTATATATATCGTGTGTGTGTGTGTGTGTTGGTTTTTTAAGCATGTATATATTGGTTATAATAATAGAGTATATTTTTTGGAATCCTTTTGGCCAACTTATCTATTAAGGTAGCTATAAGTTTTTGAGAAATGTCTTAATTCTTTTTTATTCTTTTCTTTAATTTCTTAGGCTTGGAAAAGGTATTCAACAAACTTTTGACCCCCCTCTACAAAGAACTTCGCATAATAATTCACATTATAAGCAAGAACAAAAGAAAAAAAAAATATTACATGTATTTTGGACTTATTTTCTGTGAGATTATAAGACAAGAATAACTTACCAACACACCTATATATGAACCTATAAATTTGACAAAATGGCGATTTGTTCATTGTTTAAGTGTATTATTCAACAAAATAAAAATTGTTAGTAAAAATAAAAATTGTTAAAATAGTAGACCCAAATTGAGTAAAAAAAAGTAGTAGCCCTTAAATAAGATAATTATCAATTCTTATTTCTTTCCACTAAACGCAAATATAAATATTTGATAAATATCTTCACCATTTTTTTTAGAAATATTAAAAATAAATACAAGGAGTAATTAGTAAAGAGTAAAGACTAATTGGAAGCAAAAAGTGAGTGAAGTATATTAACAAATTAAGTTTTGTATATTAAAGAAAAAACAGAAGATGCATGTTATGTTATAGGGTGGGGAAAGGTGTGGTCTTGTCTTCTGCATAAACTAAAGAACTGTCCACGACCTCAACGACACAGTGCAAAGTGGGCCACTATTTTAATTGAATGCCTCACTGCCTCTGACTCAATTGGCCTCATGAGAAGAATCCTAAGATGTTTTATGCAATAATATAGTAAATAATACAACGTTTTCTTTTGGTTTTTGTCCTTGGTTTTGATCCCTTCTCTTGCATATCAAGTATGCATTGAAAATACCAAAATAAAGAAAGGGGGAGAAAAGAGCAATAATTTGAAAAAAGCTACCAAAATGGGACCAAAATTAAATTCCTTGCATATGATTATTTTCAACTTAATTGTTTGGAAAATTAAAGATTAAGTTGATCAAGTGAAAAAGGGTATGACCCAAATTATCCAAGTAAATGAGAAGAGGGTGGAGTGGATTAAAAAGGCACAAGAAGGTCAAAGTGAGGAACAATGATCCCAACTAACAATGCTTTATTTCCAAAATAATAGGATGACAGAAGAAAAAATGTCTAAACAAAGTTTGCCTCCACCATGTATGACAAGATTCTGACAGGTCATGTTTTCCAAATAGAAAATAGTTGTGGTCACCAGTACCATCAGTAATGGAATAAATAAATTAACTACTGACTTGAATTTCACTTTTTTTTTTATGTTATATGAATTTCACATTTGTTATATGCCCTTCAAAATATAAATGTTTAATTATACTTTTGGTCATCGTATTTTTAACTATTTCATGAAATTGGTCCTCTCTTTTAAAAATCAAACAAAGGTGTCACTATACTACCATTTTTTTTGCACTTTTGGTTCTAACCTCCATTTTGTCCTCTAAAAACGCCGATGTGTCCGGTTTTGAATGATGTGGCCAAAAAAACACTTATGTGGCATTTCCAACATGGAAAATGACATTAACTGTAACATCCCGCTTAAACGTAACTTGTAGTATTATCAGGGAATTATGAGTAAGAAGGGTAAAATTGTAATTTAAATGGGAAGGCTTATGATATAGGGGAAAGCCAAGAAAATATCTCATTTTTCTTCACTTCCTTCTCTCTCTAGAACTCAAGGAAAAACCTCTCTCTCTAAGAAAGAAATTGGTCAGCACCACCATCAACTTAAATCCATCAATTTTTCTCCCTTAAATTCTTGAGTAGAAAGCAAGCAAGCATTTGGGAAAGGTTGAATCAAGAGGAACTAAGGAAAACCAAGACAAGAGGAGCAGCTCCAAAGTTAGGGTTTTGTTAGAAGGAAGCTTGGCAAGACAGCAAGTACTAAGTGAGTTCCTTAGAGTAGATTTTATCCCTTTGGGTTCTGATTGTGTGAGAATCACAACAAATGTTTTAAGGTTTTAAGAAAAAGTGTAGTTTTTCCCCTTTCTGGTACCTATGTTTAATCTGTGTTTAATCCTTGATTCCAATATGTTTTGTAACTTAAATTGAGTTCCTGGCACGCTTTAAGAGACCACTGGACTGTTGGGTACCAAGGTTTTTTTTTAGTCATACCTTAATTTTTCAGAATTTTGAACTCTGCTATAGTCGCAGAGCGAACTGGACTTTGCTCTGCGAAGTAACAGAGCATTTACTACTGCCTACCTTCGCCAAACCATCGCCTAGACTTGGCTCTGCGAAGCTTCAGAAGCTGGCTTCAGACTCTGACCTCAGAAGCACTGTTCAGAAGCTGACTTCAGAGTCTGAAGGTTCAGACGCTGTGGTTCTGATGTTGATCAAAAGTAAGTATCGTTTTTATATCGTTCCACAGGGATTAACGTGATATCATAAACCGTTCAACGTCGATTATCGTATTAAGTTAGGGTTTAACCTTTTTCAATACTACGCTACTCAACATTTAAAAACTTAATAAATAAATAGTAGAGTAATAGGACATAAAAGGTGTTCGGATTAACATTCATCAATCAAACATCGTTTATATTCGATTGATTATAAATACGGATTCTAGCTTTTTCTTATATATGACATTATTACGTATTGCTCAACAACGTCATTGATTTCCCAAATGACGTCGTGAGATCGATCGTATCGTTTAATCGATGATTTCTCAATCTATTAAACGATTCGAAA
>WNNG01000153.1:0-10704 GCA_018208015.1 Medicago ruthenica
TTGGAATAAGGAGGAAGTTTGTAAATAGATTGAATGTTCCTCTTGCTTGGCCATTTGAATTCAAATATCCCACATATGACAATTCTTTTGTAACCTAGCCCAATTACAACCCTTAAAGACCTTTTGATCAATGCCTTTTATGCTTTTAGAAATGATAATTAGATGGACACATAATTTGATTGTAATGTTATCATGTTTGTTGGATGAGTGTTCATACCCTCACAATAGATTTCAAATTGTTCATATACTTTATATAGAAGTGTGTTAGGTTTGGTTCAAATTTAAACATGTTGTTTGTTTAGGATTGTGTGATTTGATTCTTTGTGTTTAGAACTAGTTCACATTTATAGTATGTATCTTGTTTAATGAGAAACTGAACTTTAGCTTGCGCAGTCACATTTGAATCACTCATCTGATATTTATTTCTTCAAACTTTTGATTCCTTTGCTAATTGCTCAATACTTTGGTTAAAAACTATGAAAATTTCCTTTTGATTCTTTGGTTTGAGGACAAACCAAAATGTAAGTTGGGGAGAGTTTGATAAGTGCCTAAAAGTTGTTATCTTTTGATACATTTTAAGGCACTTATGTTACTTGTTTTACAAGTTACCTTAGGATAAGAGCATATTTATGGTTAAAATGCAATATTTGTGATCCTAAGTCTTACCCCATGTTATTATGCAGGAAATTCATGTTTGGACCTGATTGATGCAAGGAAAATGAAGTTTTTCTTGAGCCATCGCTTGAAGCGCCAGAAGCCACGCTAGAAGCGAGGATAGGCAGGGATTTTCATGAGTCCATCGCTTGAAGCGCCAGAAGTCACGCTAGAAGCGAGCCTAGGCAGGGAATTTTGAGAGTTCATCGCTTGAAGCGATGAACTGGACGCTAGAAGCGAGCCTAGGCAGGAAATTTTAAGCTTCCATCGCTAGTAGCGACAGACCTTGTCGCTACAGCGCCCAAAGGGCGGTTTAATGCTAAAGGATGACGTGGAGCTCTCCCATTGGCCAGAAAGTTTTCCTCGCTACAGCGACAGGCTGGTCGCTTGTAGCGAGCGTGCAAATTCTCAGATTATAAAAGCTTTTGAAGCTCATTTTTTCAGATAGTTAGCTGAATACCTAATTTTACAACTTCCAGAGCTTTAAATATTTGATTTCTAAGAGAGAGAATAGGCATAGAAGGAGGCAAACTTCAAATAGCAAAAGGATTTCAAGTGAAGATTACATTAAGAAGCTTTGAGAAATCAAGCCTTAACATATCTTCATATTCCTTTCTTGTTTTGCAATAGTTATCATGACAATGATCAACTAATCTCCTTTGTTGGGATTAATAGGTAATCAATCACTCTATGTTGTAAACTTTTGATAATTTAAATATATGATTCTAGCATTTTTATATACCATTGAATTTGTTCTTGCTTTTCACTCTTATATTTGATTTAAATGATGTTGGAAAATACTTTTGAATCTAGTTTAGAATGATTTTCTATCAAGATAAGAAATTCTAGAAATGGAATTTGGTTTTGATAATTACATTAAGTATTGGATCGTAAAGCTTTCGAATCGTTTAATAGATTGAGAAATCGTCGATTAAACGATACGATCGATCTCACGACGTCATTTGGGAAATCAATGACGTTGTCGAGTAATACGTGATAATGTCATATATAAGAAAAAGCTAGAATCCGTATTTATGATCAATCGAATACAAACGATGTTTGATTGACGAACGTTAATCCTAACGCCTTTTATGTCCTATTACTCTACGTTTTATTTATTACGTTTTTAAATGTTGAGTAGTGTAGTAATGAAAAAGGTTAAACCCTAACTTAAGACGATAATCGACGTTGAACGGTTCATGATATCGCGATAATCCCTGTGGAACGATATAAAACTTATACTTACTTTTGTACATTAACATCAACCCAGACAAAAAATTCACAATTATCATCATCATCATCATGTACAAAGGAAAATCAAAATCAATCAACAATAAAAATGCATAACATTAAACAACACATACCTTTGGCAAAGGGCAAACATAGAAAGGCCTTCCTAGATTTTTGAGAGTATTTGCTTTTTTTACAACACAAATTCTGGGACACCAACATTTAAGCATTCAGACATCACCATTAAACATGGAGCTTGAAGATAAAGCTCGAGTTTGAAAGCTGTATTTGCCCATACGACCACCACCCATCATTTTGGATTCAATCTGAACAAATTTTATTGAAGAATTTTTGGGGATTTTGGATTGTAAATGGGAGTAAAAAAAAATTAGGGTTTGAAGTTTTTAGAATTAGGGAAGATATAGTTGTTAATTATTGGAAGAAATTTTGGGGATTTTGGACTGTAAATGAGAGATTGAAAAATTAGGGTTCCAAGTTTATAGAATTGGGGAAGAAATAGTCGTTATACAACGACCATGAAGAAGACAATGATTTTCTGGATTTCAATCAAATTCGTCCTTGAAATTTTTTTCACTTTCGTTCATATTAGTCCTTGGTTGTGTGGCATATGACATGGCGCATCACGTGAGTGATTAACGTCCCAAGTCAGTACCGTTAACGACTCAACTTGACGGAGGGACGAAATTGATTGACATTTGACAAATTGAGAGACTAATTGACTATTTCATTAATTGGAGGACAAAATTGATTATTCATTGCAAATTTGAGGACGAAACATTTGAATATAGTCATACATTAGACTTATGTACTTGAGTTTATTGTAGATTCATGTTTGTACAAATGAAAAAAAAAAGAATTAAATGAAGAAAGATAGTTAAACTTTGGTTAAAAATAAGTGTGAAGAAACACCTACTCCAATAAGTATGACCCATTTGACATGTAATACTACCCGTTAAGACGCGGGTCGGGTTTTTATTTAAAATAATAATAATTCCACATTTTTATCTGTACTACTACCACTACTGGAGATCGATTGAGGGAGTTGGAGTTAGGGTTTTTGGACTTTCCCATTTCTGCTTCATCTTCAGTCTGCACCCTCCCCCGACGACGGTCCTCCGCCGAAATCGCCGCATCTCCGTATGCCTCTCTCTCTGTGTTCGGAATCAGATTAGTTTGCATCCTTATTTCTTTTTCTATCGTTCACTCAGTTTCTCCCTTGATTTCTCTTTCTGTTTCTCAATTCAACACTAATATACCTAATTCAGTGTCGTAGCTTCAACTTAGTATTCGTTAATGCATTCTTATAAACTAGCATATTACAAGTTAATCTAGGGATTTTAGCTAAAACTCCTAGAACTGTGTTTGCTTGTAGTTTTGTTCATTAGTAGCTTTTGTTCGTTTGTTTATTGCTAGAATATAGTTTCGTCTTTAGTCTCTAGCTAGTTGCTGCTACCACTGAGTTCAGTAATTTTGTTCTGTAATTGCTTGTTGAACTCTTATTTGATATGAACGGCACTGATGGTTGCGTATTAATTGTATGATATATCTAGATTCATGTTTTCCTTTTAATCATTAGGGTTTAAATTGCTCTTGAAAACCTTGTTTGCTTATGTACATATATAGATTGTAAATGTTTTTGTTTCAAAATTTTTAAAGTGGTTAAGCTCACACTGCCTCCAGCACCTTCTCTACAGGTGCCTTTTTTTAAATAAAAAAAATATGGAGTAGGACTAAATGTATCTGGATTTTGGTGTCATCCTCTATCAATATCACTTTTTGAATATATTAGTTTGTATGGAATGGAAGATAGGGATATACGGCCATCATCCTTGTGATTTAAATCCAGTGGCGGGCTTATATGCTCTTGAAGCAGTTTTGTCGATGGAGAAATACGGCAGAAGGCTATAGTTCCACCGTATAAATAAACACGCCATTGCAGGCAGGCCTTCGAAAAATTGCTTATGGCGACTGTTCAAAAAACCACCATACCATTCTACTATGGCTGCCATTTGACAACACTGTTTTGAAGTAGTATATTATTGGTCTAGCCATGGGTGGGGGGGAGCTAGGATTGAGTGGTAGGAGGGGACATCGGAGATTCTTTAGCCACAATAATCAGCTCAATTTAGTTTTTTTTACTGGAAAAGTGCCACATCTGCTGCTGCTATTTGATACATAATTTCTGTTTATGAGCATTCATTTGTTGCATCATTGAAACAGACAAAAGTACCTGCTCTTCTAAATTGAAAACTTTCTTACTTGCATGGTAGTCAAAATCTATTGCTAGCACTTAAAATATTACGATTTTACGATGCTGATTGGAATCCTATCACCGTGTTCTGTGCCGATTGGAATCCTAAATTGCTAGCAGACGGTGGAATCTCTGTACTAGGTGGTGGAATCCGTTAGGATTCTTCGTGTTCTGCTATTTCTGGGTTTTCCTGGTCACGCGACCTGGTTTCAGTTAAAACGATGCTCAAACATCCCTGTTTGTAAGCTTTTTGTTGTTTTTATAAAATTCTGGTTGGTTTTCTCATGTTTTTGGCGGTTTTTAGTTGTTTTTAGGTGGGATTTGCTTTGACTTAAGTTGTTATATAGATTTCTAAATTTGGTAGGATCTTATGATCTGTGTTACGATCATGCGATTTACGATCTTGTGATCCTTCCCTGATCTTACCTAGGATCCCGATTTCTGACTACCTTGCTTACTTGAGCTTTATGTTTGGGTGTGTATATGTAGAGAGAGAGAGAGAGAGAGAGAGTTAGGATCTGATAGTATTTACGTATGTTTTGAATTAGAATAACATATTACACATCAAAATTAAGTAACGGAGCATCAAATAGTTTGAGTTGTATGAAATTTATAGCCTAGATCTTGGAAATTTTGTTAAATTTGCTTTGTATAGAAAATCGTTGAAGGTAAAATGAAAAAACATACATATGTTAAGCAGAGGAGATTCTAGTTTTGGTAAAATGAAAAAACATACATAGGATCAACTAAAAGATAGGTTCCACCTTCCATGCTTTGAGTGGCTAGTGTGGTTGAGAAATCAAAAGATGAAGAGTGTGTTGCTTCCTTTCTGCATTATAAAGTTGGTGTATGTCCCACGATGGTTATGGGTTGAATAATCATGCTACAGTTAGCAGATAATTCCTTCACTTTATGATATTTAATGTATTTTGCTTTAGTTGATTTTGATCTATAATTTTATTTTTTTTTCATTTGTTTCTGCTTTGGAGATTTTTTTTTTTTTGTGGGGTTGAGTGCTTTATCAGTCCTCAAATTCATGATTTGTCCTCATTTATTTTTGTTTCATTTTCTAATCCCATTATTGATGAATATGTCGATGAAGACTTTTGGAATTAAGTTAAATGTTCTAGACTGAATATGCATCTACCTATCTTATTTAGTGTCTGTAGCCTTTGGGAGATCTTACTGCTGAATTCCTTTGATTCTATTTCAGTGTTGACACCCAAGCCTGTACGAATTGAAGTTTGTTTAATTCAATTTTAAGCAAAGCTCATCATGCAAGGTTTTCCTGGTGAAAATGAACATGCTCTGTCAGTTGTTGGTTCAAAGCCAATGGAATGGTCTACTGTGCCATACAATGCTCCTCGTGCTCCTGGGCCAAATGGAAGGCAGCGGACCTCAAGTTTGGAATCTCCAATCATGTTGCTGACCGGTCACCAGAGTGCTGTGTATACCATGAAGTTCAATCCAACAGGATCAGTCGTTGCATCTGGATCACATGACAAAGAAATTTTCCTTTGGAATGTGCATGGGGATTGCAAGAACTTTATGGTTCTAAAAGGTCACAAGAATGCTGTTTTAGATCTTCACTGGACTTCAGATGGGACACAGATTATCTCTGCCAGCCCTGATAAAACACTTAGGTTATGGGATACAGAAACAGGAAAACAAATCAAAAAGATGGTAGAGCATCTCTCGTATGTGAACAGTTGTTGTCCTTCTCGGAGGGGGCCACCTCTTGTTGTCAGTGGCTCTGATGATGGAACAGCAAAATTATGGGATATGCGTCAAAGGGGCTCCATCCAAACATTTCCTGATAAATACCAGATTACTGCTGTCAGCTTCTCTGATGCCTCAGATAAGATCTACACTGGTGGTATTGATAATGATGTCAAGATATGGGATTTGCGTAAAGGTGAGGTTACCATGACACTTCAAGGTCATCAAGATATGATTACAAGTATGCAATTGAGTCCTGATGGTTCCTACCTTCTTACCAACGGCATGGATTGCAAGCTTTGCATTTGGGATATGCGCCCATATGCTCCACAAAATCGATGTGTGAAGATTTTGGAAGGGCATCAACACAACTTTGAGAAGAATTTGTTGAAATGTGGCTGGTCACCTGATGGAAGCAAGGTCACAGCTGGGAGTTCTGATCGAATGGTCTACATCTGGGATACCACTTCGCGAAGAATATTGTACAAGCTACCTGGGCACAATGGATCTGTTAATGAGTGTGTTTTCCATCCCAATGAACCTATTGTTGGATCATGTAGCAGTGACAAGCAGATTTATCTTGGAGAGATATGAAGCACGGCATTTAGAAACTAGCAAAATGTAATAGCATGTCGGTGCTTTTCAAAGTCATTAGGGAGTGTACACCTAAGAAAACTTCTGTTCATGAATGCATTCATAACATCAACTATATGATCCATTGCTCATTCTAGGCCAAGCTCTTCCCTTCTTAAAATACTTTAAATTGGAGAATGTATGGATTCCAACACTGTAATATTCTGGCGGAAACGTTTGTCTCCTGCTCTTGTTGCTAATTAATGTTTTTTGGAATTTACATTGTCCACTACTTCATACTGAGCTTGACGGGCCTTTTGGTTTGATCTTGTAATTGAAGTTGATAAATACTCCTCTTTGGTTGAAAATTGTCTGTTACCAAAAATAAAAATGACTAATTTATCATCACCAGTTTAATAGGTCTTTATGCATGAGGTTGGGTTTTAACGTTTTTAGGGCTCGGTTAATGGCCATGATAAGATCGAGGGCAGCTAGGATTAAAAAGTCGGAGATAAAGATATGACAGTTTTATGTATGGTACATCAAAAATCTTGCAGGGTATCTGTAACGAAAGAGCACTTGTTTTTGGAACGAAAGAGTCATTTTTTGTACTAGTACTTGGAGACTAATCTTTCTTATTTTAAAAGCTTATTAGATCAAGCAAATGCTAAACCCTAATAGCTTTTAGTTTGCCCTATTTAGGTGTTGCTTTTCCCTCCCCTATGCTTTTTTTAAAGAGTGTCATGCAAGCTAAGGCATTCAATAATTAGTGATTTGAAATTCAAATTCAAATCCAAGTTTCAATTTCCCTCCAATGTGTCTCTATAGCCCATTGGCTATAACCTTCCAACTAGGGATGAGAATAGGTCAGACCGGTCTACAGGGGCATATGACCTAGCCTACGATAGATCAGGTCAGACTTTGTTCTTAAATAGAGAAAGCTTAGGCTTTTTTAGAAGCCTATTTAGCTTAAAACGTCAGACCACATGTCATTTAAAAAGCCTCTTAAGCCTATCAGGCCGGCCTATTTAAGTAAATATGAATAATATTATTTATTATAATATATTGTGTACTTTGACTTAAATATAAATTCGTTAGTAATTTAAGCTTATTAGTATACATTAATTTTTCGCATATACAAATGTACTATTATAAACTAGAATTGAAATATGATACGATATATAGTTAAATTCCCTAAAAACTCATGTTGGTTACTAAAAAAGAGTTTAATCTAATTGATCTATTAGTTCGCTAGTCTATTTAAACTTAGATCACATTGCTTACTTAAACATGTTCATATGATATAGGCTTTTAGACAGGCTAGCAGGCCTTATCAGGCTTTCCGAAGGCCAGACTCAAGCCTCAAAAGTAAGCCTATGACAGGCCGCAGGCCAGGCTTAGGCCTTAAAAAATTTGGCAGGCCAGACTTAGGCCTTGCAAAGCCTAGCTCGGCCTAGCTTATTCCCACCCCTACTTCCAACTAACCATTAAATGACTTAATAAAGAGTCCTAGAGCTCATGGGCCAACTTTATGACTTCCCATGCATTGGCTTGCCTTGCCACACGGTTAGGGCTATATATATATCACCTTGCACATCTTTTTTTATATATTTCCTATCCTAACCCCCCCCTCCCCCCTAAAAAAACATTTCTTTCACATTTGTCGTGCCAAAGTCCAATAGTCGTATCGTGAGTTTGAGACTTTCTTGCACTTCATTGCTTGAAAGGTTGTTCTATAATCTTTTGTGTTCCTTCTAATTTTAAACTCTAATTCATTTTCTTATATTAATACTAACATGCACCTTTTTTCTTTAAACATCTTTGGCAGCTCCATTAGATCCTAATCCAACTACTGATTTGGACAAAATTGTTAATGAACTGAGGCTTCAATATAGGACTATATGCTGTGAATATCACGTCAACGAGGTAATTATACGAAAAACTTTATTTTTTCTATTGGCTTTATTCACGCAAAGAATTTGATATATGGATGAATATGGTGTTGCACATCTGTTGACCTACACATCTTTTTCATATTTTTGCTCATGCTTAATACCGTTCATGCTTATTAATATTTTTACTCATGTTTAGTAATAGAGCACATCTTTACTCATGCTTATTAAAGATTTTTTCAGTTCTGCATGTTCAGCATGTGGTATCAAATAGTTAATGTGAATTAGCCTCTCTTAATTATGTGACATACGGTTCTGCATGCTTATTGAAGAAAGCCAAACAAAAATGTGTTGACCTGCATTGTTTATAAGAATACGTATGATTTACAAAATTGATAGGCTATCTCAGGTTCATGCTTATTAATATTTTTTCATGATTGTAATAAATGAATACGGTTCATGCTTATCTCCAGCCATCTTTTTACTATTTTTTACTCATGCTAATTAATAGTTAAAGATACGGTTCTGCATTTCTTACTCATGCTGATTTTTTACTCATGTTATAATAATAGATGGTATGCAAATTCAATTATGTTTTCTGTTCGCATTTTTTTTACTTGATTCGGTTCATAGTTAAAGTTTTAAAGCAAGTGTTGTTATTCTTTATATCATATATTTTTTGGTAGATAACAAGCATATTTTGCAATTGAGAACAATAAGCATATTATTAAGTGTTCTTATCATTTTCGCCCAACATCTATTTATCATGCTTTTAGTACTCATGTAATTAATAGTTAAAGATAGATTCTGCATTTCTTACTCATGCTGATTTTTTACTCATGTTATAATAATAGATGGTATGCAAATCGAATTATGTTTTATATGTTCATTTTTACTTGATTCGGTTATCATCATAGTTAAAGTTTTAAAGCAAGTGTTGTTATTCTTTATATGATATATTGTTTGGTAGATAACAAGCATATTTTGCAATTGAGAACAATAAGCATATTATTAAGTGTTCTATCATTTTCGCCCAACATCTATTTATCATGCTTTTAGTTTTTTTTGCACGTATTTAGGCTTAAAGCGTATACTTATATAGTTTTCATGTTTAACCAGGGTGCAGTTATGTTGCCAAAATGTTTGTAAGTGATTTTGGCCACCAAATTGGTGGTTATGTTACTTTATCGACACTAGCAGCAACCAGTTTGACATTTTAGTTGAGGATTAACGGATCTCTGTATCTAACAACCGGGTTTAACGTTTACGTGATTTTTATGACATCCGTATGGGGGGATGGGTTATGATGGTATTTTTGGTGCAAGCCAATTTGCTATAAATGTTATTAATAGGGTTGGTTTGGTAGCTCCCCTTCATTTAACCCTCCGATGAAGTTCGAGATCGAGTTACCGGTTGCTCCAAATTTGTCTATCAAAATGTTCCGGTTTCATGTGAGATCCTAACCTTTCGTCACGATGAGAGAAACTTTCAGTGAGTTATAAGAAAAAGCTTACTAAGTATGACGTCACATCTGGATTTTTGGTAAGAAGCCTCAATTATGTTCTTTTGCTTACATTATTGTTCATTTTTTTATATTGATTTGAGTTTTTTTTATATGTAGATGCTACCATATAACAATGGTTTCTCCACTTTGGCTTTGGGCAAAAAAAACTACTTCTTTTGTGCTATTGATGATTGTGGCAACAAGTGGAGGTGCATTACTGTTTATGGAACAAAGCCAAACACACATGTCAAAATTGAGGAGGATGGGTCGTATGGTTGAAGCGCAACTTTCTATTGGCACCACTATTAAGATTGGCGCAACACAGGCTGAAATAACGAGACTATTTACATGAGTGTCAAACGTCCAGTCTGTTTTTAGTTTTAAGTAAAAGTTAGTAATGTGTGGTTTATGTTCGAACTATGTTTTTCGTTTGTGTTGTTTAATTGTTACTATCATGGGCATGTCCCAAGTTTTGTACTAAGTTTTTTCAATTCTGACTGCTTAAGACTCATCGTGATTTCTTAAATTTCCCAGTTTATGTATTGCCAAGCATTTATTAAATGAATCTTTTCCATTTTCCTTATGAAATTTTAGTCGTTAAATCATAGTATTAAGTGTGCCATGTTTTCCTTATACAATAAGAGAATTGATTAGGCTTTAATATAATTAATTATGTCTGCCACACTTTAATAGCTTATGTTGACTATAGACAAGTTCATTTTTGGCATGTTACACGTAAATTATATTATTAAAAGCATATGATGACAATTAA
Source organism: Medicago ruthenica (assembly GCA_018208015.1). NCBI lineage: Eukaryota > Viridiplantae > Streptophyta > Magnoliopsida > Fabales > Fabaceae > Medicago > Medicago ruthenica. The sequence goes on from WNNG01000153.1 coordinate 10,617, forward strand.
GTATATTGAACCAATGTATTTAACATTCAAGGGGCCATTAACTCTCATTTTGTACTGAAACATTTTCTTAGATTATAAATGGCCATAA
>WNNG01000154.1:0-30543 GCA_018208015.1 Medicago ruthenica
AAATAATTTTTCAGCTCTTAAACCTCTCATATTTCTAATCAAATCCATAATCCTAAATCATAGGTTTGTCATCATCAAAAGGGGGAGATTGTTGAGGCAAAATCCCTAATTAATTTTAAAGATAACAAACCCTAAATGATTAAAGGATTAATGGACTTTGATTAGTCTCTTGGTATTTAACTTGTGTTCTTGAGTGTTTAATTAAGACAGGAACAAGATATGAAACATACCAAGATACAAGGAATCAAAGATCATTAAGAAGAAAGAACTTTGTCATAGTTCAGAAAATTGGACATAGCTGAACAAGAGTTCAGAACGTTGGACACAGCTCAGAAGCTGAACACAGTTCAGAAGGTTGGACACAGCTCAGAAGCTGAACATAGTTCAGAAGGTTAAACACAGCTCAGAAGCTGAACATAGTTCAGAAGCTAAAATGAAGTTCAGAAGCTGAAACACAGTTCAGAAGGTGAAATCCTGTTCAGATGCAGCAATGTTGATCAGAAGCTGAAATGCAGTTCAGAAGCTTGTTCACAAGTTCTGAAACCTTGTCATAAAGATGCTCTTACACCAGCCCAGAAATTCAAGAACATGCATACCACACGTGACATAAATAAATGCCCAGGAAAATACACTTGCATGGATCAATCAAGCAATAAAGGCATTTACAAGATGAATGTCAAAAAGGACATTCAATGTTCATTTAAGACTATGAACATTGAATTAACAGGAATATTCCAAAAGGGAATATCATCCTAAATGTTCAAATCACCTCACTTCATTCATGTTTCACTATTAGGATTTGATTACATCAAATGGAAGTCTTACAAGTCATCCTAAGTGAAACAAAAAGGATATTCTGAAGTTCAGAATGTTCAATACAGCACATGCTTTAATTCTGACAGCAACAGTAAAGCAGTTGGAAAAGTGAAGCAAAAGCCAAATTACAATCTCAAAGTCAGAATCCATGAGATCTTGACACCTAAGGGGTTGGTACTGTTACAGATCAGCAAAATCCCCTAAAGCATGGGCATGAAGTGATAGTTCCACTTTTCTCTCTCCTGCACATAATCCAAGACAGATCTGCAAAGCTCTTGGCACAGAAACTTTCTGATGTACTGCACGCATAAACAAAAATTCATCAGCAATCCAGAAATTCATATGTTCATTCATACATGATGAACCCAGATGAATATCATCAAGAATGCAACAACATTCTGAAGTATTCTCAAAAACACAACAACATTCTGAAAGTCAGAATGTTCACCCAGATTTTCAAGTAAAAGTCAGTGAGGCCCAGGACACATGGCACAAGACCATTGGTCACCCTCCAACGGTTACAAGAGACCAATAACTCTATAAATAGAAGTGAAAGGCTCAGCATTATATACACAATTGCAAAGCATACAAGAAAACATTTGAAAAGTGTTTGAAGCTTTAGCATCTCAAATTGATCATCACTCAAAGTGTAAATCAATTCTCTTTATCTTGTCAAAGATAAACTCTCCCCCTTCTCTTCTGAAAGTCTTCATCTCAATCTCACTTCTTCAATTCTCCAATCAATTGTAAAGAGCAAATCTCATCTAGTTTTAAGGGTATTAAAGTCTAGGTTGAGTAACATAGTACAAAGTCTGGTGTGACTTAGTACAGAAAGTTGAGAGCCTGCTGAGGCTTAGAGAATACAGGTTGTAACCGTTCCAAGTGGACAAGATTGTAAGGTGCAGGATTTGAGAGGGTATCTCAAGCATCATAGTGGAAAACTCTCACAAGATTGTGAGGAGTGGACTAGCCCACGTTGGGTGAACCACTATAAAATTTTGTGTGTCCTTCTTCTCTCCTTATACTCTTTATTTTACTGCATACACATCACACACACAACACTTAACTTAAATATCTTATTCTGCAACTGACACTTCAGAACGTTCTGAAGTTTGTTTAACTTTGTTCTTCCAAGAATCAACTTGAGAAGTAATTTGTTTAAGTACAGGATTAGATTTTAAAAAGGGTCACAATTCAAACCCCCCCTTTCTTGTGACTATATTATCTACTTCAATCAGGACTTCACTCTGCGAAGTTCTTCAGACTCTGAGTTCGCAGAGCAAAGAATACTTCGCTCTGCGAAGTTCTTCAGACTCTGAGTTCGCGCAAAGAGTACTTCGCTCTGCGAAGTTCAGAAGCTGAATCTCAGATTCTGAACTCCCAAGTTTTGAACTTCCAAAAGTAAAACATTGCAAACAGTAAAAAGAAATGGTATTTTTGTATGCTATGCTCGTGATTTTTTAGGTTTTGAATGGTTTTCTTGTGTAAAAAAAAATGGATTGAAAGGAAAAGTAAAAAATGCAACAAAAAAAACAGAACACAGATTTTGTGGTTTTTTCTCAACTTCACAGCTGGATTACTCACTCAAAACTAAACCAAACACGAAAATGAAAATATCACTACGAAGCTTGCCATGAGGACTACATCTTAACAGTTCTAGACCTTCCAAAAGCAAACCTAAAACTGACTATATGCTGGCCTTAAGTCATGCTCATGAACTTTTGTAAAAAAACTGTGTGGTTTATACAGAAATCTACAAACTCGAAACAGAATGCAAAATGAAAACAAAAGAGGATTAGGATGCTTACAACACTCCAAACCAAGATGTGTATCCACGAAAATGAAGGGGCTTATGAGTGGTTGTGACTTTTTGGTGTTGGGATGGTTTATGTGTTTTGGTGGTTGTTTTTGTGTGAGATTTTCTTTGTGACTTTTGTGAGATTGTTTCTATGATGTTGGGTGTGGTTTTCACTTCTGGTTTCAGACACAATAGCTCTTGCTCTTGAACTTTTCTGCAGCACCTCTTTCTTTTCTCTTTTCTTCTCCTTTTTCACTTCCCTTAGAGGGGTATTTATAGAGGTGAATATTAGGGTTTTCTTGTTGGCTTTTGGACAAGAGTGGCACAAGAAACATGAGGAATCAGGTCTGAAGCAAACAGCCATTTGTCTCATTGGGCATGCATGGAGATAGAGAACTTGTATGGAAATGGCATAGAAATTCAAAAGAGGCAAAAGGGGTGAACCATGTAGCACATAAATGGGAATATGGCATCTTTGACTTGACTTATATATTTTTTTTAAAAAAAAACCATAAACAAACTCATTATTATTAATAACCAAATAATAATAAAACTTCTTTTTTCATTTTAAGGTAAAAAGGGAAAACGAAAATTGGAGATTAAAAACTCCTTTTTATTTAAGAAAAAAGGAGAAAATGAAAATTGAGGATTAAAATTTCTTTTCTATTTAAGGAAAAAAAAAAGGGAAAACGAAAATTGGAGATTAAAAACTCCTTTTTTTTATTTAAGGAAAAAGGAATAAAAATGGAGGATTAACACTTCTTCTTTTTTTATTTAAGGAAAAATGAGAAAAATGAAGATTGAGGATTAATTACCACACATCATTATTTGTTTTCTTTTTTTAAAAGGTTTTAATTTGTTTGGACAAAATTAAAGGTACTACAATATTTTCATATCTATGATTTTGGTCCTCTGTTTAAAATATACTTCATAATCATCATGAAAATGTAGTGGACATTAATATGCATTGTACTCAAACTCAACATGTAAAACTTAAACCGTGGTGCTACTTGGCTTGCAGGGGTTAGTATCCAATACGCTCAAGATAAACGAGTGACAGACTTGGACTTTGAATTTAAATTGCAGCTCTGCATGTCAGAAAAACAACGAAAGCAGAGTGGCATAATGTAATTGCTTTGGAACATCATGTAATGGGCCGGAAAAAGTCATGTTAAAACAAGGGTTATGTTGAGAACAAAATTAGCACGATCAGTAGGGGTACTTGCGGTAAATTCACTTCCGCTGCGTTGATTTTCAATGTTTTTATATCATTATAGTTTTTCCAACGGTTAGTTTCTTGCTTGCTCACCAAGATAAAGCTCTATAAAGTCACACCATCATTCAAATGAGAAAATATCTCTCACACACTATACAACTCTCAGTTCTGCATCAGAATCAGATCCAAAAAATGATCCTGATATGTTCGGTGATGAACTGATGGAGGCAACGGTGGCGGAAGGTGCTCCGGTACAGTGGCGATGAATCTTCGCGGTGGAACGAAAGGTGCCTGCAGGCACGTTAGCACTCCGACGATCAAGTCAGTATTGGAACTAAGAAATAGTGTGTGAAAAAGGGTGGGTAAAGTGAATCATATCTTTGGGGTGAAACTAACTCACCCTTATATAGGCGTGTGTGAGAATAACTGTCTCCAGTGCGGCATGTGATTAGGAGTCGGTTAAAGGGACACGTGTACGGTATCTGATGCACGGGGGCGTGATACGGCACGGTGACGTGCATCGATGTTGGTGTGTACTCTCAGACGACATGCCTTGAAGTGGTGGACGTTTAATCCACGTGTCGCTGTTGGATTGGTCTTCTGACCGGTTCAGAACATATCTGAAGCAGAAAATTCAGATTGTTTGGAAAAGATCAGAATTATCTTCAAAGTTGAGACTCATTCTCAAACTTTAGATATCAATCACAAATACAATCAAGTCTACACTATGTCTTTGGCACTTCATTAAGCGGTGGCGGAGGCCCTTTAGGGCTCAGGTGGGCCATGACCCTCCCAAAATTGAAATTTTTTTTATAAGGGAAATTACTAAAATATCATTGACTTTTAAATAAAATTACCGTGTGGCCCACCCTTTTCTGCATCTCAGTACATTTTACTATCACACTTTCAAGTAACTCAAAATGCGTAGATAATTATTTTGAATTTTCAAGGTATGTAATTTAATTTTTTGATGGTCAAATTTGTGTTTAATACTTATTAAAACATAAATTATTTGTATATATACTATAGTTAATTTTGGTGGCCCACCTAAATATATTTTTCGGGCTACGCTCTTGTCTTTAAGTGTATTTGAAAAGTTCATATTCACCTTAGTATGATCAGGTTGAATTTAGAGAGAAAGAGAAAAGGGTCATTGTGAGATCAAATTGATCATTGTTAGATCAAGATCACAAACAATTGTGCAATCAGTTGTCAAAACATCATTAATCATCTTTAAGGTTAGGTAGACCAAAGAAAATAAGAGAAAATAGTGCAAAATTTGAGAGGGTATCTCAAACATCAATATTGGATAACCTTACAAATGTGGGAACTGAACTAGCCCAAATATAGAGTGAACCAAGATTAAAGAATGATCAATGTCAATGTGGTAGTGTGTGACATATGTAAAAGATCAATATTATAGTGCCATGTGTACTTCTAATATTGTTTATTGTCAAATGTATGTATAGGAGAGGAGATAGTTCACTTCAATAACATTAAAGAAGTTCAAAATCATTGAATTCAGATCTTGTCTTTCACTATTAAATCAAGGATCATGTTAACTTGTGTCCTAATAACACATGTTAAGAAACTCAAAAGTAGAAACATTCTTTTAAATTTGTTGCATTCTATTAATCAAAGTAAAAAAAATTAAATTTGTATGCATTGATTACAACACAATATTTCTACTTTTGACTCATTAATTTGTGTCTTAAGGGCATAAGTTAACATTTCTCTTAAATTAAACTCTTTGTTTTGTGCACACGATAGGATAGACATATAATATGATAAGGAGTTGGATAAGAATATGATATGATATGATAGTTACAAGATAAATACTTATCATATTACGTGTTTGATGTACACTTGATAAAAAACATGATATGATTATTTTATTCTTTCATGTGTTTGGTAGCTGATTCAATAGTGACAAGATTAACATGGTTCGGGTGAAACTTAACTAAGATTTTTCTAAGTAAATGTCATTTTTCTTAATAAAAGAAAAAGAATAACATTACGACATGGATTTACTTCCAGCGATTCCCAACACATGAAAAAAGTTTAAAATAAAAACTGTAGGTGAAAATTATGCAGACCTGAAAATAAAGAACCGAAGTGGCAATCGTAATGGGGCTGGAAAAAAAATAGTGAAAACCTTGCATCTGTCACAACAACTAAGGAGAAAGATAACAGGATTAAACTTAAGATTAACATTACAAAGAGACAATAGGATAGGATTAGACATATTTGAACATAATATAATAATTTTATCATGTCATGTCTCACTATCCTGCGCACTAGAGTTAAAAAATGATGTTGTTGTACAAAAAAAATGATGTTGTTAAGACATAATAAACTTAATCCTATTAATTGACTAAACAAATTTGACTAAGGCATTTTATGTGGAAAAGAAAACATATAGTAGTCCAGGCCACGTTTAACCTGGGAAAGGAAAGTTCTTTCCCACCATCGGAAAGACTTTCCTAACCCTTAGATTATTTGAGGAACACGATTTTTATTATGGACGCTCTACACCAAATTTTTTTCTTTTCTCTTTTACACTCTTATATTTTTGTTTAGATCTGGAATACACGATTTTTATTATAGACTGCCTACACCATATTTTTTTCTTTTCTCTTTTACACTCTTATATTTTTGTTTAGATCTGAAATTTTTTTCTTTTCTTGATCTGGAAACAATTGGTCGGATTTTCTCGCTCGCGCGCGCGCCCATATTTTAAGAGTGACTTAGAAGTTGAATTTTTTTACAATTTTTTGCAGGCATGTTTAGGACATAAAAACAACATCGCCCACAAAAAACAAGAATTTTCCGACAAGGGACGGATTAAATATGAATTTTTTACGCGCCAAAAACTCAAGAACGCGAAACAACAAAACATGCACCTAGAAAACGAATTTTGAGCTGGTTTTCTGCAGATCCTCTATATGTATTTTTATAGAGGTGTCTGCAAAAAACCAGCTCAAAATTCATTTTCTAGGTGCATGTTTTGTTGTTTCGCGTTCTTGAGTTTTTGGCGCGTAAAAAATTCATATTTAATCCGTCCCTTGTTGGAAAATTCTCGTTTTTTGTGGGCGATGTTGTTTTTATGTCCTAAACATGCCTGCAAAAAATCGTGAAAAAATTCAACTTCTAAGTCACTCTTATAATACCGGCGCGCGCGCACGCGGATGCGCGCGAGCGAGAAAATCCGACCAATTGTTTCCAGATCAAGAAAAGAAAAAAATTCCAGATCTAAACAAAAATATAAGAGTGTAAAAGAGAAAGGAAAAAAATTTGGTGTAGACTGTTTTGTTGTTTCGCGTTCTTGAGTTTTTGGCGCGTAAAAAATTCATATTTAATCCGTCCCTTGTCGGAAAATTCTCGTTTTTTGGGGGCGATGTTGTTTTTATGTCCTAAACATGCCTGCAAAAAATCGTAAAAAAATTCAACTTCTAAGTCACTCTTAAAATATGGGCGCGCGCGCGAGCGAGAAAATCCGACCAATTGTTTCCAGATCAAGAAAAGAAAAAAAATTTCAGATCTAAACAAAAATATAAGAGTGTAAAAGAGAAAAGAAAAAAATATGGTGGAGGCAGTCTATAATAAAAATCATGTATTCCAGATCTAAACAAAAATATAAGAGTGTAAAAGAGAAAGGAAAAAAATTTGGTGTAGAGCGTCCATGATAAAAATCGTGTTCCTCAAATAATCTAAGGGTTAGAAAAGCCTTTCCCATGGTGGGAAAGAACTTTCCTTTCCCAGGTTAAACGTGGCCTGACCTTAATTATAAAAAAGATAAACTAAAGAATGACCAAAAAATCACAAAGAAGACTACGACATCCAGGGGTAGTAAAATAAGTAGAGCTCGTCGATTCTGCATGTTTAACCCATTATTTTAAACAGGTTGAGTCGAGATTTTGTACTCAATTTTTCAAGTTGGCTTGTTCCATTTAACCCATTGAAAAATGGAATGGAGGGGGTGGACCTGCAAAAAAAAACTATCATTTTTTTTTATTTTTACTAAGAAATAATGTGAATTACAACATCAAATCATTAATTCAATATTGTTAATTATCTTGTTGGAGAGTTATTTGGTAATATCATCAAAAAATCATGTGAATAACTTCAAATATATATTTTATTCTTGAATAATAGCTACAAATTATGAACTTTTATGTAAAGCCGTCAAAATGGTTAGTGGACCGCAAATATTTCATAGAGGGCTCATTGGCCCTCTACAAGGGCGTTGTCTGTGCCCTGGCAAAGGTGCACCCCTTATCCTTGTCCGGAAGCACCCAGTAAGACTTACCCTCTAGCAGGGAAGCAGCCGGTAAGACTTCACCCTTAAGAATCCCCAAACAAAGAAATAGATCTTTCCAATCAAAAAGAAATAGTATGGTTGAACATTCCAAAATTGCTAAAGGGATGACTCAAACAAAGCCCCTCGATAGAAGGAGGTCGGCGACTAAAATCTTATGAAACAATTCTCAAAGTGTCAAAACAAAATTTCTATAGCATCGATTTAAATCTCAGGCGTTGATCATGGCGGAGCTCTGGCGACTGCGCAACGGCGGACGACGGAGCTGTGGCCAATTTTCTGGCAAGCTCGGCCGAGCTCCGGCAACCGAGCGGTGGTACGATGGTCCGGCGGCGGTGAGTGCACGGAGGTCCAGTGATAGTGGTGGTCCGGCGGTGCGCGCGTCTAATTTATATTAATTCTTATATTAATTTCGGTTCGCGCGTCTAATTTATATTAATTGTTTTCAATTTTTTTACAGTTTTTTATTTTAATTTCATATATTAATTTTTTCCCAATTTTTTATATTAGTTTCTTAAATGCAGTTTTCCCCCCTTATGTTTTAAAATGTTGCGATTTTGGTCCCCTATTAAAAAAATATATAATTTAACCCCTAACTTTATCCCCTTTTGTAAAACCTCAATTTTGATCCGGTCAACGCATATGTGACATCTTAATTAGCTGATTCAAATGTCAGCTGTGTATTTTTTATTTTAAAATAAATACAAAATCCAGCACATAATTTATTAAAATAAAATCAATGAAAAAGGAAAATAAAAAATAGATCTCTATTCTGAAAGTAGACCCAAGAGATCTTTATCATCTCCATTCTTCTTCCTTTATCCTAATTTTCTTCCACAAACACAACAAGATCTCAGAACCCTCACAAACTAAATCCACCACGAACCTTCTCGAATCATGCTCCGAATCTGCAACCCTAAATCCACCATGAACCCATAACCTTTCCACCACAAATTTTCTCTTCATAATAAGAAACCCATAACCCACAACATTCATTCTATTTCCACCATAGCAACTGACAGCCATGCGAGGGAAAATAATTTTAAATATATTCTGTTTTCTTAGAGATTTTGGTTAGGGTTGGATCAAAAATTGGACGGGGGAAATGGGTTTAAGAAAATTTGAAAGATTTTAGGTTTTCTAGGAATGAAGAAATGGTTAAATGTTATGTTTTTCCTTTTTCTTCAAACTTTTTTTCTGTAACAAAACCCATTGATAATGTATGACAACAATCTTAAGGGTTCATTATGATTGGAAGGGGAAAATGGGTTTAAGAAAATTTGAAAGATTTTGGGTTTTGGAAAGGAATGAAGAAAGGGTTAAATGTTATGTTTTTCCTTTTTCTTCAAACTTTCTTTCTGTAATAAAACCCATTGATAATGTATGACAACAATCTTAAGGGTTCATTATGATTTTCATTTTTCTTCAAGCTTATGGGTTATGATTTTCGTCAAAGCTCAATAATGTTGTTTCTTTATCCATCATTGCTATTTGAGCTTTTGTTTAAGCAACATCTTTAGATATATGATGTTTTACCTGAACAAAGGGTTATTGAAAGAATCTAGCATAATTTTAGATTATAATGATGGTGACTTGGTGAAGGTTTATGGAAGGTTATGAGATTGTGAAGATCTGGGATTAGAAGAGTCACATGATTCTCTCTCTAATCCTTTCTTTTTTCATTTTTTTTTATTTTGCATTTGCACGCTTGACATTTCTTTCTTTTTTTAATTAAAAAATACACGGTTGACATATGAATCAGCTAAGTAAGATGCCACATATGCGTTGACCGGGTCAAGATTGAGGTTTTGCAAAAGGGGTAAAGTTAAGGGTTAAATTATCTATTTTTTTTAATAGGGGACCAAAATCGCAATGTTTTGAAACATAAGAGGGAAAAACTGTATGTAAGCCTAATTTTTTTCCTGTTTTTTTTTAGGGAATTTTTTTATATTTTATTTATTTGATTTATATTAACATTTGAATTAGTCCATTGGATTTCTAAAATAAGTTGGATGGATTGAATCCAATCGATTAAAAAAATTGTTTGATGGATGAATTTGATGGATTTTATGGTGGATGGATTGGATGAATATGGATTTGATGGATTGAATTGCAACCCCTAACCAAAACCTAAGATATAAACTCAACTAGGAAAGGAAGGCCACACACACATTTTCCCTCTCTTTCACTTTAATCACTCTCACCATATCATAAATCTATCAAACTATTAATATTATTATTTGATTATAACCAAAATGAACTACTTCGGTTATCAGCCATATGAACAAGTGCCACACTAAAAAATCTATACCAATACTATTTTATTTTCATTGTAATTACACATTTGTCAAATGTGGTAGTTTTAGTATAATGGAAGATATAACTTTGGAGTTTGGAACAATTAAACCAAGCTATTTGTAGAAAAAAATGAGATCAAAACTATGTTTATCAAATTTACACTTTTTTATGTATGTTAAACACCTTACTCTGCTTAGTTCGTACCTCATCAAAAACTAGACTGATACAGATAGACCTGTGTATCTCAAAGGAAGCATAAACCATCGCAATTCAAAGGTAGACCAAGTTCTTAGAAGTCAGAATCATAAAAAAATAGTTATATTGTTTAAGAAAGCTTTCAAAGTAGAATTGTCCATGGTTTGGCATATGAAAAAAACTGAACCGAACCGAGCCATGTATACAAAACCTATAAATGATGTAGGAAGAAAACTGAAATTCAAAGCATTGTTTTTGCCAAAAGTCCTAAAACAACTGTATATAAAAAGTAAAATCAAGAATGCAAAAAGAAAAGTCAAACATGCAACAAATACTTCCTATAGATAACCTTTTCCTCATAAATGTTAAGGAACCTAACTTTAAGATAACATACGAAACCTGTTAATGATATAGGAAGATTTGGAAGCCCTCATATGGTGTTCTCAACTGAACAAGCGCAGGCACACCATCTGAACCCAACACTAATGTTATGAATAACAATGCCGATAGAAAATAAACTTTCCCCAATTGATACTATAATAGAAGTTACAAGAAATTTCCCAAATTAACACAACATTTCGAGATGAAATCAATTGTAAACGAATAGCGAGCTGTGAGTAGTTTTGACTTTCAAGTCTTGATATGAGAAGGCACAAGCTAGCTCGAAGCATAAATTAGCATTAAGCATGAGAAAACTATGTCCCAAATTATGAACTCAGACGGTAAGAAAAACAACCAACACCGGATGATCAATATAATATAGTGAATCAGATGATAAACTGAATAATCGTTTCTACCCGTGTTAATCAAGTAAACAGCTCTGACCAGCAGAGTTGTGATTTCTTCATCTCCTAGTTTCTGCCTCAGTAACTCTTTGACATTCTTGAAATAAGTCAAAATCATATCAAAATATCATAACATTAAACGCTCTTAAACACAAATTTCATATATAATCATTCAACAATATTTTACCATATGTGTCAGCTAAGCCGTAAGAGTTTGACTTTGTAAATTTAAGAGACATAGTTCAAATACCACAGTTGTAAAATGATTACTAGTGCATCTTAATTAATAATAATTTCTACATTCCATAATAGCTCCCGCTCCAACAAAATATAACTTGTATTTATGGGGAACATGAGAACTTTCAAATCAAAAGACTGCATACAAGTGAAACCAGCCTAAACAAACTCAATATAAGTTTAACCTCAATAAACTCAAGTTACCTAGAGATTATAGTAATTAAGCTGACAGAACTAAAAAAGAATAATATTTTCAAGCATATCAACTACCACTAATTCAAGTACACGACACAATTTGCAGAAGCCGTAGACCTAATTCCTATTTTCTACGATTACATAAAATAAAAGTGAATCCATATTCATTTGAAAAAAAAATTACTAGCCTTGAATTTCCTCGGATAGGATTCAAATTTGGTACAAAAGCGCCATTAAAAAATGAATTGCAACCTGAACATTGAAAAACATTATGAAATAATTGAAATAATAGAAAACACTTAGGGGGAGAGAGGAAAAACATTACCGTTGGGATGGTGGAGAAATGATACTAGCAACAATGAAACAATGTGGTTTTGCAGCACAATAATGAACTTTTTTTGGAAATCGGCTTGCATTTTAACAAAAATACAAGTGACTGGGATTAAATCGTATTCCAACCTTGGGAAACCAAACTACTACATATATATTGAAATGCATGATTAAAGAACAAACAAAAAACTCTAACCATTGAATAAATCAAACCTAAGTCGCCGCTTTCTCATCCTATGAATTTCCTCTAACGATATTTAGGATGCATTTGATCTACTAAAAGGTAAGTATTGGACAAAATAGCACAAGTCAACTGAAGTTGTCCTGTCATGTCCTATATTTTTTTGCAGATCAAACACACTCTTAACAATAATCCATGAAGTAACCGGTAAACATAAAATACATAATAAAAAATAGAAATGGAAATTAATATATAATTTGCAATAACGGAATTGAATAATCCAGTGGATGGGTTCTTCATAAACCTCATAGTATCTACTAGACATTATTTCAAACATAAGGTACATAACAGAAATGGAAATTAACAGAAAAGTTGCAATTAGGATGCGTTCTTTATATGCCTGATGCCCATGTTGCATAACATAACATCTACATTACTACATAGATTCTACTATTGAGAACAAGGTGATATCAAACTCTCTTGAAAGACTTCTGGAATCATCCAACCACTGTGATGTTTTTTAATTTTAAGACACTTAAAAGTGCCATCTCTAGAATTGTAAACAACCAACTTCTCCACCAACTCTATTAACACTAGATCATTCTCATAAACATAAAGTGCCCTCTCATAAATACCACAACTAACACCTCCCATTCAGTGGCGTATCCAAGACCCTGGGCCAGGGGGTGCAAAATATAAAACTTTAATAATAATAATAATAATAATTATAATCATGCATATAAAAGTAACATACTCAATGTATAATGTATCAAAAAGATTTACATATAACCTTCAAAAAGAAAAGATTTACATATAGGCTCTATAATTGTCCTTTACGCTTTGCCATCTCTGAAATCTTTGAATAATCAGCTCATCATCAATGTTCTTCATGATATCCCTTTCAATATAAGTCACTAGACAATCATTCATCCATTCATCCCCCATTCGATTACGTAGTCTACTTTTCACAATCTTCATAGCCGAAAAGGATCGCTCAACGGTTGCGGTGGCAACAGGCAAAATCATCGCTAACTTCAAAAGCCGATAAACTAGTGGATAAACAACATGCTTTCTAGTTTCAACCAACTTTTCTGAAAGATCACTAATTCCTTTCAAAGATGCAAATTTAATACTGCTACGCATATCAATGATATAAGTCTCAAGTTGATTATCAAGCCACGGCAAACTAGTGTGAGAAAATTCTTGGGGATAAAACTTTGCGAATTCAATCAATTTTTCCTTGTCAAAAGAAGAGAACAAGTTTGTTGGACTCAAACAAGCCATACAAATAAGCAACTGAGTATTCGTCTCAGTAAAACGGTTGTTTAGCTCCTGAAGTTGCATGTCCAAAACAGTATAAAATAATTCAATGCGATAATGGTTCTCTATGGTGAAAGATTCAACACTACTTCCACGCTTTGATTTTCCTGGAAAGTATATGTCACTCATGTTTGGAATGTGAATGTCATGCATATTGCAAAATAATTTTACCTCATCTAATAAAGATTCCCATCCATCATCTCTAAGAGTTTGTAACCGCTGCTTTGTGATGCTAACCAGTTGCATAGCAATGACAATGTCTTGATCTTTCCTCTGCAATGTTTGCGACAAATCATTTGAAATGCCCAAGACTTTTTTCATCAAATGTAATGTTAGTGCAAAATCAAAAGTATTCATCAAAAGTATAAGACCATTTGCTTCAGCTTTTTGTTCTCTTAGCAATGTCGAATCCACTTTCAAAATTTCAAGAACATCAATTACAGAATTATACATCAATATCAAATTAGACAAAGTAGCAAAGTGAGAACTCCAACGAGTATCAGCAGCATGTTTGAGATTAAGTTCTTGATTCAAACCTTGCCCACTAGCAATTTCTCCCGATGCCAAGGCTTCCCTAACATTCTTTATTTGTCTTTCACGAAGCATGTCTCGTCGTTTGCAAGATCCCCCAACAACATTTATTAAAGTAGACACTAAGTTAAAAACACCGCAAACTTGAAGATGATCTTTGGCAATAGCAACTAATGTAAGTTGCAATTGATGGGCAAAACAATGTACATAAAATGCAGATGGATTTTCACTCAAGATCAAACTTTTTAGACCCCCAAATTCTCCTTGCATGTTGCTAGCACCATCATAACCTTGTCCACGGATTCTTGAAATAGTAAGACCATGTTTGCAAAACAATTCTTCAATAGCCTTTTTCAATGCTATAGCTGTTGTAGTTGTAACATGAACAATACCCAAAAAACTCTCGATAATACTTCCATGTTTGTTAACATAACGCAAAACAACAGCCATTTGCTCTTTATTAGATACATCACGTGATTCATCAACAAGAATGGCAAATAATTCATCTCCAAGATCAGTCAAGATAGCTTTAGTGGTTTCTAAAGATGCGGCATTAACAATCTCCTTTTGAATTGATGGACAAACCATTTTATGATTATCAGGAGCATTTTCCAAAACAACTTGCCTTACCTTTTTTTTCCTCTTAGCATACCATCTAAGCATCTCTAGGAAGTTACCTTGATTACTAGATTCTTTTTTTTCATCATGACCGCGAAAGGCCAATCCTTGATTTAATAAATAACGAATGCAATCAATGGATGCTGTCAAACGCCTTCGATACATGTCACGAACACTTTCAGATTGCTTACATATCACAACTTCGATATGTTGATTTTGATTCATCAAATCTTGACATTTTTTCCAAGCAATGTTATGAGCACTACTTGGTCCTCCAACATGTGATGAGAGTTTATCTTTCTTATTCCAATTTGTGAATCCCTCTGTTACAAATGTATCACCACCGGATTGTTTTCCAAAATCAGGCCTAAAAAGATAACAACATAAACAAAATGCCGCATCCTTTTCTATATTATACTCTAACCAATTTCCAAATTCATTAAACCAAGAAGAACAAAATCTTCTCAATGAATTTCCAATTTTCCTTTGGGGAAAATTGTGTTGAGTAGGTTGGCATGGTCCTCTTTGCATATATGTTCTGCGTATTCTTTCTTGATCATTAGGATGATATGCTGAAATTTTAAGCCGCTTTCCAGGATCCGATGGTAACTCTTCCAAATTTAACTGAGCATGTTGTTGAGAACTAAATTGTTGCTCATTTGATGGTAACTGTCCCAAATTTAATCGAACATGTTGTGATGAACTAGATTCTTGATCATTTGATTGAAACTTTCTTTTAAAAAATCTCTCCATAGAGTCCTACAACAACAAAAACAAAGCATGTGTGAATAAACTAACAAAGAGCCCAGGAAACAGCTAACTCACGACCTTAGAACAGCATATAACAAAGAAAAGAAGCACATCAATTAGCCTCAGAAGTCACAGCAGATGAATCCATCACAAATATTAATCCATCACAAATATTCTATATGGACTTAAAACATATATCTTTTTTCTTCTACAAATATTAAACACCAATATCAAAAGCTACTTAAAGGACACCCCACATTGAAAAAGTAGTCAAAGGAGACCATAAAAGAAATTAAGATCAAACAAGATAAGTACCTGTTGTCTCCAATCCAATAAGCACAAGAATCAACAACAAGAAAATCATATTACTAACTTGTTATCGTAAGTGTATCAATCAACAAATGAAAGGGATAATTTGTTTTCTACAAATTTATTTCTACAATGTGGTCGAACTCCATTATAACAATGTCTGGAACAATGTGGTCGAATCATTAATTTGTCATTAACTTTCAAGCTCATGTTCCTACAAGAAATCACACCAATATCCACTATGTTAAATACTAACCTTTTAATTAATTCTTTGTTTGAAGAATCATTTTAAGAATCCAAGTTTAAATTACTATGAATCTTGTTACTGCATTTCAAGAGAAGCTTACCACTTTCTTTTAATAGTCTATTTCTTTCTTCCATCTTAATTTCAAAACAACAGTGAGTAAGCAATCTAGTTCATCACAACAACAGTGAAGGATGATTAAGCAATCTACAACAGTGAAGCTTTACTCACAGAAATTCAAAGGATGATTAGCAATCTACAACAAACTCAAAACAACAGTGGCAAATCATTCTCCTGCATTTCAATCCTTGAACAACAAAAGAACCCAGTTTGATTCATCACCAATTCACTACCACCATACTACAAAATTGAATTTTATTTTTATTGAACCCTAATTATAAAATTCCAAATTCGAATTTTATTGAACCCTAACTTAAAATCCCAATTGAAAGAAAACTCACTGTGAGTGCGTGCGTCGTTGCAAAGAGTTCGTCGTGAAAGTAATTAGAGTGCGTGCGTCGTTGCAAAGAGTTCGCCGCGAGTGAGTGCGTGTTGCTGCAGTGAGTTCGTCGTGAGTTGCAAAGAAAACCCACTCTGAGTGAGTGCGAGTTCGCCGCGAGTTGCTGCAGTGAGTTCGTCGTGAGTTCTCCGCGAATGTTGGCGCATCTCAGCCGCCGGCGGAGCTGCTGTGGTGGACTGGAGTGTTGGTGGTGTTATGGTGGTTGGTGGAGATTGAGAGGAGAGAAGTTAAGATAGAGTGAGAAGTTAGAGAGAAGTGTGAAAGTGAATTATGAAAGTGATTTTTCAGACTTGGCTCTGTTGGGTCTAAAGTGCAAATAAAAATATTCAGGGTGTGCAAAGTGCAAAAAAAACAGGGGTACTGGTGAAATTTTTAAAAGTTCATGGTGTGCAGGTGCACACCCTCAGCAAGCACTGGATCCGCCCCTGCTCCCATTAGAGGAACATGGAACAATTTAGTCCAAGATTCTCTATTTCCATACTCCTTCATAAGCCAAACCTCTGAAGAACAACCAATATGAGAAGAAAGTATGCACAAGCAATCCTTCAACACCCATAAGGATTTACGGAACACATACGTCGATCCATAATCAGGCGGTAATAGCGCTAAATAAGACTCTTTCTCCAAATCAAGAGAAACAATACTTGAATGATCATATGGCAACCAATTAAGAGTTCCACTAACAAATTTTCCTGATTCTTTATAAAGATTGCGAGGACGATTCTGAATCCTTCTCCAAAACTTGGTACCCATAGTATGTGTGCGCACCTCGTTTTTTTCCTGAGAAAAAGACGCGCAAATCCTCCGAGGTCGTTCGTAAACGCTCGGAGGGCCTTTGTGAAGCCGCCACCAAAGTTTTTGTGTAAAGGGAACGTTGATAAACCCTTAAGTTTTTTTTTTATGTTTAAAGGGAAACGATAATAAAACCCTTTGACGATGAGGAAAGGATGGTCATCGCAACCATTGTCGGGTTCGGGAGTCGATTACGCAAGGGGAAAGTATTAGCACCCCTCACGTCCGTTGTACTCAACGGGAACCTTCTATTTGGCTAAAGCTTGAATTGTTTTTAAATGTTTTGCGCGTATGCTTATCCATGTCAAAATATAATAAAAGGGGGGAAAAGAGATAAAAACAAACGAAAGAAAAGAAAAAAAAGTTTTATTATTATTGCGCTTGACAAGATGTCGATCTTGCTCCTACGTATCTCCCGGTAGTCGGAGAATTCAAAGCGTACGTAGTTCTTTGGTAGAAAAAACGTACATGTGTTGGTTAATTTTAAATGGACGATGTTTTAACCGAATTCTTGCGATTAAAACGTAGCTTGTATGCTCGCGCTTGGGAGACTTATTAAGCGTTTGTTCACGAATCACACTAGAATTGTTAAAAGGTACGTCCGTTAGGGTAAAAGGGTTCGAATTGGTCGCTATGGGACCAAGAGAGGTGCAATGGACTCAAACGAGTCAATCATTGACCGAGTGGACTCAATGAGTCGGGCGATTGTTCGATTGATCCACTGAGATCAAGAACGGGTACAATGGACTCGGACGAGTCGAACATTGACCGAGTGACTCAAACGAGTCGAGGGATCGAATCTAGTGGCCACGGGGGACCAAAAGGTTCGGATTGACCAAAAGGGGCCAAGGTTTGGTTTGGTTATGGTTGGATACGTTGAAAAAGGGAATGACGATTGTCCGAACGACGAGACATACGTCACGCATTCGTACAATCGGGGCGATGGAGAGACATACGTCACACCATCCCTTTTTCATTCAAGTTTTTTGGATAGAATTCTTTGAAATCCCAAGGTATGTCAAAACATTTGGTTTGAAAACCCAAAATGGGAAGATTTGGCAATTTTGCTAGAAAACGCACAAGTTCGGCTCGTTTTGCGAATTGTTTTGAAAAAGCGAACGCATTCGGCGTATGTTCATGCTTGAGTTTTGAAAATCATGAACAATATTTATTGTTCAAGTTTTGATTTGAAATGATGAACATAGCTTGTTTGTTCATGCTGTTTTGAAAGTTTAGGGACGTAACTTGTTTTGCAAGTTATCCACAAAAGGTCATACAAACTTGTGAATTTGTCAAAATTGTGCAAAATCCTTGTTATGGTTTGAAAAACATGGGTTTAAAAACTCTTAGGTTCTGAGCTCTTGGGCTAGAACCTCAAAAATTGGTCATTTGGACACCAAAACTCAGATTCTGAGTTCTGTCATGGTCGCTCTGCGACCATGACTTCGCACTGCGAAGCATGCGAATTTTTGAGTTCAGAAGCTGTTTCTGAACTTTTGTTCAGAAACAACTTCTGAACACACTCAGGACCTTTTAGGTGAGTAAAAAACTTTGAGTTTTTAGGATGAAAAGGACTGGACAAACCAGTTTTGATGTTTTGAAAACCTTGGGATTTCTTTGAAATTCAAAAGGGGTTTTTTAGAACCAAAAGGTTTTGAACCAAAATTGCTATGCAAACACAATTGTAAATGCAAGATAAAAGCTTGGAATACTTACAGAGATCCTTAGCAAAGCTCCAGCTGCAATGGATTTGAATTGATTGGGGGTTCTTGCAAGGTTTTGAATGTTGGTGAAGGTTTTGAACTTTGTGAGGCTTTGTGTTGGATTGGTTTTTTTCTGGTTATTTGTGGGTGTTTGTAAGCTGGAATGAGTAGTGTTTCTGCTCTTGAAATGCTGTTATGTGTAGTGTTTGGAACCTTGGGCATTGCCTTCTATTTATAGGCCAAAACCAAATCTATTTCATCATTAGAAAATCCCAAAATCCAGCTGATTTGTGGCTAGGATCAGGCTGAATCCCTTTGCATTAAATGCTAATGGATAGAGGCAACCTTGCCTTGTGCCAAGGGGCAAGACTCAGCCTGATTTCAGCCACAAATTCAAAGGTTTTAGGATAGTAATGATGATGAAATAGGGCTGAATTGCAATTGGCCAAGCTTGGGGATCAATCCTTGCAATCTCAATGGTTGATCAATAAAAACGTGCACTGTGATGTGCAGAGATTGGGGGATGCAAAAGGCTACAATTGGCTGGTGTGAGAGGGTGAAAAGCTGCTGCAAAACAGGGTAGGCACTCATGGCTTTTTCAAGTGAAAAATCCAGCTGGTTTGACTGGTTTTGGGGGAAGCAAGCAGGAGGAAAGTCATCAAGCAGGTGGCTGGCAACCTTGGGGTGGTTAACAGGTCACTTGGGAGGGACAAGAGCTGCCCAAGGGCAAGCCCACTTGCTTGTCACATGCTAGGTTGGAAGAAAAAGCTTCCAACCTTGGCATTAATGGCAAGTCTCTCAATTCTGGTTTTGCTTGGCCCAAATAGCCATGAATGCTGATTAAAATAAATATGGAAATGATATGCAACAAAATCTAGAATTAAATCAAAAACACCAAAAATCTGCAGAAAAATCGCAGACTTCGCAGTGCGAAGTCATCATTTTTGAAATGTTGACTTTTCTGTTGACTTTTGTTGACTTTGACTTTTTCTCCCTCTTTGATTTTTTTTGATTTTTTGTTTTAAAAGGCTTAGGACAAAATTGGGGTACTACAGTATGCACATGTGTTTGGACTTCAAAAACCCAATTATAGTATGTGGACGAAAAGGCAACCACCTTGTAAGTATCATTAGAATGATCATAGCCAAAGCTGCTATATATTGTGTTATTCAATAGAATTTCCAAAGAGGGCAATTTTGCGAATTTTCTAATGGAAGGTTCCACAAAATAATGTAACCGGTAGAGAGTACGATACAAAGTATGCCATGGCAAGAGCCACGGATGCAACCGTAGTTTAGACAGATTGGATTGCTAAGAGGATAATCTAACTGTTGTGTGGTACACTAGTACAGAAAACACTTTTTAAGTCGGGTGAAAATGATTTTTTAAGTTGGTTCTGTACCCGACTTATAGGTGGCCGACTTAATAACCACTTTGTTTTTAAGTCGTTTTTTAGACCCGACTTAAAAGATCTTTTTAAATCGGGTAACCCGATTTAAAAGAACATATTTAAGTTTGTTCACCCGACTTAAAATCTATTTATTTTTTTAAAAAAAAAACATTTTTTTGACCCAACTTAAAAGATCATTTTAAATCGGGTAACCCGATTTAAATGAACATATTTAAGTTTGTTCACCCGACTTAAAATCTATTTATTTTTTAAAAAAAACATTTTTTTGACCCGACTTAAAAGATCTTTTTAAATCGGGTAACCCGATTTAAAAAAAAAAAAACATATTTAAGTTTGTTCACCCGACTTAAAATCTATTATTTTTAAAAAAAAAAAACTTTTTTATCTTGCATTCTAAACAACACAGTCTGCACTCAAAGTAAAAATCGACTTCACAAAATCGACTTAGAATGTAAAAATTGTCAAAGTTTTATAAAACATAGTCTTGGTAATGCAATAATTGTCTACGCTTTATAAACTATATTTAGACCATATCCCTATTATAACTATTTTGTGAAACAACTTAACACAACACCGAAACAGCTTAACACAAAGTAGTCTATCAGTGCTAACCCAAAACAACAACACAGCGCAGCCAATACACATAAAAACCTTATGAGCAATAACAATCTCGATTCTAACACAAACCTTAATTTTGCCATATTATCTCAAGATTTTTGTACTAACTAATCATTTTCCCGATCCTTTCTATACCTCCTAGCACAAATATCACTAGCAAGGTCAAGGTACCCAATGAATTAGCAACAACTAGTGATCTACCAACTACAGCGACGAACCGAAATAAAGAAAGAGTTGTAACACCCATACTAAATTTGTCTAGAATATTTAGCACGTGTATTAATCTGATACTGGGTACATTAAATTTTCAATAATAATAATACAATACATCTGAATGAATACAAACATGCTCGTTTATACAAGCCAATCAAGTACCATACAAAATATACACTTAAATAATTGTCTGACAACCTCCTGAGCTGGGATAATCCGAGCATCTGCACTCCATTCAGCGTCTCCCTGAAGAACTTCAACACGAACCTCTTGCTTACCTGTAAACCTGCACCAGAAGGATTGGGATGAGACATAATGTCTCAGTGAGCTCCGGCCCAACCTATTGTTGGCAACCTCGGGGAAACATAGGGTCGCCATGCACTAACTCTTGGCAATCTCGGGGATTCCTACAGCTCATTTGGTAGTGGGAATGCATTGAACTTGTACTTAGGCCCCAGGTACAGAGTTCGATTCCCACTGAAGGCAAAAACTCCACATGGGGGGTGGAGAAGGTCGTGAGTACATCTCGGTCCTTGAAAGATAGGGAGGCCAGCCCGTAAGGGAGTCATCCGGATGTTACAAGAGCCATCTGATGAATCCCAAACAATGCCAAGAATTGTCGAAAAAATCTGATCAAATATACAAGAAATTATCATTCTGCTTTTTAAAACTTGTTGATGCCAAAACACGCTAATGCACTAACACAGACAGCAAACCGGTAATAATTTGAAGAAAAAAAATTGGGTTGAATGCATATAGTTGATAAAAGTAAACTCATATTACCTGCTAGCAGAAGGAGCTTGATATACTATTTGACCTTCTGAAAGAAGAATAATGTCGTCAAAGAGTTTCAAATGTCTCTGGTGCTGGCTGTAAAAGCGAAACGATGACAGTTGCATCCAGTATATGAACCACTTGCCTCATGAACTTGCATATTTGGAAAGTGGTTGAACTATCCAATCCTGTTGATATTTCATCCATAAAGAGTGCTTGTGCTGGCCCTACTAGCATTTCCCCTACACACAGTTACAACAAAAGCAATTAGTACAAATTGATAGAACTGAAACACTAGTATTTAATTTCATGAGTTAATTTAATTATCAAAAGCGTGAGATTAAATGTTTAATAAGTTCAGATTGTTGGTTAAGAATCTAATAAAAAAGAATATTATAACCTGTTGTTACTCGCTTCTTTTGTCCTCCAGAGATACCCCTTCTCATTTCATCAACGACCATAATGTCAGCACAAATATCCAATCCAAGCATCTGTTAACATGATAAACTCCAAATTTTAACAAAATAGGATAAATTTGGATAAACAACTTAACTAAGGGCTAATAATAGCATAGGTGTTTATCATATGAACTGTTTTTATAAGCTACAAAAGTAAGCTGGTAACAATTTATAAACATATCATAAGTTGTTTCTATAAGTTTTTCCAAACATTTTCAAATGTACTTAAGTCAGTAGATAACCTCAAATAACTCAATCCAAACATGGCCAGAATAGAAGCATATACACAAACCTTGAGAACATAATCTGTTAGAAAGCTACTCTTTTGGCCTGATAATACAATAGCCTTCATGAAAGCATCAATCTCAGGGTCTGGTTTAATTCCAGCTTCTCTCTCCCTTCTTGAGAGTTCTATCAACATTTCATACCTACTGCCAACACCTAGACAACATGATGAAAAATCCAAAGTCTCTCTTACTGTAATTTCTCCGTAGTGAATGTCATGCTGACTAATATATGCACAAGTTTTTGCAGCAACGAATTCATTTAGCTCATGACCGCAGTAAGTTATTTTCCCAGAAGCCTAATCACATCAAAAATAAAGCTCATTATTTGATCAAACAAATTTACAAGTTAGTCATAAAAAAATAATGAAAGGGTCATTATTAAAAGAAAAATAAAAGTGAAAGGGTCTTAATTAGTTAAACTGATTTAGAAAAAAAAATTAAAAAATGAAATGGGAATAAACCCTTAAATCACGATCAAGTTTTCCTACAAGTGCTAGAAGCAATGTTGTTTTTCCAGAACCTGGAGGACCTAGAAGGAGTGTCATCCTGAAATTACCACACCAAATTAAACAAATATAATTTTCAGTGTCATAAATTAAATTATATAAGAATGGCATCAATTCATATTCATTTTTCTTCCTTGATGGTTTAACAATTCCACTAACATGTTTGAGAATCTGAATCTCTCTCTTCTTGGATGGTGCAAGCCGAAACAATCCAAGAACACTCTACCATGCAAACAAACAAATTAATCGTATAAAACATTAGTTTCAAACTAATAACACTCTAAATTTAACTAAAAACTACTTAAACAATTAAATCTGATAGTTTTATAATATGTATGAGACAATAAGTACTACCTCCAAAGTATTGATGGTAACATTAAGCAGAGTAGGAAGTGCTCTACTTCCAACATACACATGGGCTATGATGAATTTGGGTCTTCTTTTCACTAAAAAAACAAAGAAAGCCAGATCTAAACGCTTTGACGTCGTGCGTTTGCCAGTCACGGTAATCATCAACGTGTGTTCGTCGTGGCGGTTGATGTGTTCGGTATTCGCCGTTGTTGCATTGCTGCTTCTGCTTCGTTGTGTTGTTGCTGTGTTCGATATTCGCCGTCGTCGTGTTGTTGCTTCTGCTCGTTCTGCTTCACCGTCGTGGTTGTTGTGTTTATCGTTGCCGATAGTTTCAAAATCCGGATCCGGTTGTGTAGATTCGAGTTCGTCAGAATATAGAAACAAAGGAATCACACGAGAATCAAAACAGAGAAATGAAGAATCGAGAGGGTCTTCTTTTCACATATGTTAATTGTTTTATTTTAATTTTAATACAAAATTGTTTTTAAATGGGGTTACCCGACTTAATATCTATTGACCTCAAAATCATTTCCTCCGCATGAGTTTTTAAGTCAGGTGGATCACAACCCACTTAAAATTTCTGTGTTAATAAATGTTTTTTGTACTAGTGGTACCAGCGGTGGGGGTCACTTTTTTTGTGAAGATGGTCGAGAGAGGGAAATGTTAGATATTCAATTTCATAAACAGGTTCAATATAATTTATATTATCAATCATCAGTGGAAGTAAGTATTGAACACATGTTTATGATCAGATACAACATGTTGGATTTATTGAAATTCAAAGTTCAAGGTCATAGGAATACCTGGATCCATGACAAAGGAGTTTTCCTGCAGCAGCAATCTGAAACAACAACAAAGTCAGCGGCGGCTGATTTGATTCTTTTTCCACCTGTACCCTTATGCGCGCTTCAGATGGGGAGAAGAGTTGTTTTGCTATGTACGGTATATTGGAAACCATAGCCTTATTTAATTAATTATTTCCGTTAATGGATCATCCAGACATCCACCCGTATCCAAACTCATATCACTTATTTAATTAATTATTTATTTTAATAAAAACCTAATAAGCCTTTTCCATTATTTGATCACTAATCAATTAAGACCCTTAAATGATAAATAGCTAATATAATTAAAATAGATATATATGTCCACATAATAATCATTGGAATATAATAATTAAATAAATTATAATTAAATATTCCAACAATCTCCACTTGGGCAATATATCTAAACAATAATTATATCAAGGTTCTTTACGTGCACATCTGAATGTTATCAGATTTCAAATTTACAATCTGGTCCATCTCATACATTAATAATGGGACCACCACGGTTGTCGTCACTGACTATAACGTGACCGAACCCCGACGACCACCATATCAATGAACTCAACGACATAGATCGATATGGGTGAGTGGCATGGAAATTTCATGCAATGTGATTTCTAAATCATGTCTATTTCCAACTGGTCCAACATAAGTCTTTATTGAGATCATAATGTAGTTCAATAGGTGGAATTAAAATTACAGTAGTTGCACATAATAAAATTAAACTTGATATTGTTATAACAATAACACCACATAAGTTTTACTTCTGCAGAAAATCAAACATAACTAAAAGTTTGTACCAAAATTACATCAATAATATAAAACATTAAACAAAAATTAGGAATTGACTCCCACTAATCTAAGGCAACCGAAAAACTAAGGCCCATGTTTGTAACATGTCCATGAAAAGCCTTAGGTACCAAACCATTAGTTAGTGGATCAGCTAGCATCAAGTCTTTTCCTATATGTTCTATCAAAATTTGTTTCTCCTGAACTCTTTCTTTCACAACAAGGTACTTGATGTCGATAAATTTCAATTTCGTAGCACTCATATTGTTGTTGGAGTAAAGTACAGCTGCACTATTGTCACAATAAATCTTCAAGGCCCTCTGGATGCTCCCAACGATGCTTAGGCCAGTGACAAGGTTCCGCAGCCAAGTTCCATGATGTGATGCCTCAAAGCAAGCCACAAACTTCGCTGCCATGGTAGAGGGTGCCACTAAAGTCTGCTTAACAAACTTCCAGGAGACGGCTCCTCCAGCCAAGAGGAAGATGTAACCAGATGTGGAACGTCTGCTATCCGGGGCATCCTACAAAATCAAAGTTAGAATATCTGACGATCTCCAAGTTGTCTGACTTCTGATAAGTGAGCACAAAATCTCTTGTTCTCTATAGGTAACCCATAACACGCTTTACTGCCATCAAATGTTGTACCAGGGTTGCTTAAATATCTGCCAAGAACTCCTACAATGAAAGCTAAGTCGGGACGAGTGCATACTTGAGCATACATGAGACTCCCCACAGCCAAAGCGTAGGGAATCTTTTGCATCTCGTCCTTTTCAAGATCCGTAATGGGGCACTGTTTGAGACAAAATTTGTCTCCTTTAGCAACGGGTGTGTCTCCTGGTTTACTATCTTTCATGGAGAATCTATCCAAAACTATATCGATATAGCTCCTTTGTGACAATCCCAAAATACCTCGAGGGCGATCTCTAAGTATTTGGATCTAAGACAAAGGAGGCATCCCCAAGATCTTTTATCTCAAAATTCTTTGTGAGAAATTTCTTGGTTTCGTGCAATAAGCATATATCGTTGCTTGCCAGAAGGATATCATCTACATATAATACCAAGAAAATATATTTACTCCCACTGAACTTTTGGTACAAACAATCATCAACTTGATTAGCCTCAAAACCAAACGAGGATATAACTTGATGAAATTTAAAATACCGTTGACGGGAAGACTGTTTAAGGCCATATATGGATTTCTTAAGTTTGCAAACCATAGATTTTGGGTCACCTGACACAAAATTTTTTGGCTGCACCATGTATATTGTTTCTTCAATGTTTCCATTTAAGAAAGCAGTCTTTACATCCATCTGATGCAGCTCTAAATTGAAATGAGCTACTAATGCCATTATGATCCTAAGAGAGCTTTCGAAGAAACCGGAGAGAAAATCTCTTTATAATCAATGCCTTCCTTTTGAGTATAACCTTTGGTGACAAGACAAGCTTTATATCTCTCAACATTACCCTTTGAATCCCGTTTAGTTTTAAATATCCATTTACAACCAATGGGTTTCTTTCCTTCAGGTAATTCAACGAGATCCCATACATTGTTGTCAGCCATCGATTTTATCTCATCCTTCATGGCATCGACCCACTTAAGAGAGTTAGGACTTTGGATAGCTTGACTAAAGTTGATTGGGTCTTCCGTAGTCAAACCAATGCCATCCTCATGTGTCTGAAGAAATACAACATAATCATCTGAAATTGCACTTCTCCTCTCTCTAGTTGATCTTCTTAATGGCGGTTCTTGAGGTTGTTGAATTTGAACTTTAAGTGGTGCTTGAGGAAGAAACTCAGCGTTGTCTTGTTCTTGAGGGATGTTATGAATAACATCATTTTTTGTTTCTGGAACAAAAGTAGGCACAATAACTTGCTCATTGTCAGTAACAATTTCTTCATCAAAGACAACACTCCTTATGTTTCCTTCCCCTCCAAATTCTACATCCTCAAGAAACCTTGCATTTCCCGTTTCAAAAATTGTTCTACTAATGGGGTTATAAAACTTGTACCCGCGAGAGTGTTCAACATACCCAACAAAATAGCAACTAATTGTCTTTGCATCCAACTTTCTTTCATGAGGCCTATAAGGCCGTGCTTCAGCTGGACATCCCTAAACGTGCAAGTGTTTAATGCTGGGCTTTTTCCCAGTCCACAACTCATAAGGGGTTTTAGCTACTGCTTTACTAGGCACTATATTAAGGATATAAACTGCGGTCTTTAATGCCTCTCCCCAAAATGACCTTGGAAGAGAAGAATGACTAATCATACTCCTTATCATATCTTTAAGAGTCCTATTTCGTCGTTCTGCAACTCCATTCATGCTGGGTTTTCCCGGCATTGTATATTGCGGAACAATTCCACATTCTTTGAGGAAAAACGCAAAGGGTCCTGGACGTTGTTCTCCTGATCCATCATATCAGCCATAGTATTCACCACCACGGTCAGTTTTGATAGCCTTAATTTTCTTTCCAAGTTTAATTTCAATTTCAACTTTGAATGATTTAAACGTGTCTAGGGATTGAGATTTCTCCTGAATTAAATACAGATAGCCATACCTCGAGTAATCATCTATGAACGTAATAAAATACCTTTGTCCATTCCAAGAACTTGACGGAAAAGGACCATAAATATCAGTATGTATTAGTTCTAAGACGTCTTTAGCTCTTTCAACATTGAAATTCCTTTTGTTTGTTTGCTTACCCTTGATACACTCAATGCAAACTTCAAAGTCTGACATATCTAAAGGTTCTAAAATTTCCTCCGACACAAGCCTCTGAATTCTCTGTTTAGAGATATGAACTAATCGATTATGCAATAAAATGGCAGAATTACATTTTAATTTACGTTTTGTACCTCGTGACTCTATTTGCAACATTTTGTTAAAGGAACGCTCAATATCAAGCATATATATATATTATCAATTAAAGACCCTTAACCAACAACATTTGAATTATTTGAGAGGCTAACTTTATTATCTCCAAATGAACAAGTAAAACCAAATTTGTCCAAAACAGAAATAGAAATTAAATTCCGTCTAATAGACGGATTAGACGGTGCAACAAAAGTCTCAAATAAATCCAAATAACAACCAGTCTTTAATAATAATCTAAATGTTCCTATAGCCTCAACTGCAACCTTAGTGCCATCACCCACATAGATGAATCTTTCAGCATCATTTGGCCGACGGCTCCACAGGCACCCCTTCTTTTCATGCCATGTGGCATACTTGGAACAATCCTTCTTTATGTGACCATTTTTCTTGCAGAAGAAACATTTGATCTAAGTTCGTTGCTCATTTGCCTTCTTATTCTGTGAAGAATTTCAAGCAGCCCTTTTCCTTTTATTCTGAGTTGGTTGCCAAGTGAGCACTTTCAGTCTTCTCCCTCTTCAACCTCTCCTCCTCTTGCACACAGTGTGATATCAACTCATTCAGAGTCCATTTGTCCTTCTGAGTGTTATAACTCACCTTAAATTGCCCAAAGTGTGGTCGGAGAGAAATCAAAACCAAGTGCACAATTAAATCATCAGGAAGTTCTAACTTCAGTGCCTTGAGTTTGGAGGCGAGATTAGACATTTCCAAGATGTACACCCTTATGTTCCATTTACCTTTGTAGCTCATTGAGATGAGTTTGGATAAAACACTACTAGTTTCAACCTTATCATTCTTAGCAAAAAACTTCTCCACGGTTTCAAGGAACCCTTTAGCAGTCTCACTGTCAATAATCGAGCCCCTAATCATCTCTGGTATGGATCTTTTGATGATCATAAGACACATACGATTTGATCGGTCCCATTTTTCTATTTTCGCTTCATTCGGATTCTCGACAGTAGCAACGGGGCGTTCCTCCCTCAAGGATAAATCCAAGTCCATACATCCAAGAACGATCCGGCAGATTCCTTCCATGACTTGAAGTTCATCCCACTCAGCATAGGGATAGTGTTAACTTGAGCAGCAAAATTGGGAGCGATGTCAGCAGCAACTAAAAACAAAAGAGAACAACAAACATACAATAACTTTAGCAGGCATGTCATAAAATGACCATAGCGACGTGCACAATTTCATTATATGCAAATTAAATAAGTCTTAAACAAGATATCAAACACATCATTAATTTCCAATCTTCGGATTGTAAAAATTAACTGCAAGTGATACTCTCAGCGCAATGATCGAATATTGACTGATAAGTCCGGTTAAATAATGGTCACCTTGGGGCATCCCATTATTCACATGGATATACCTTTATAATCGACACATATTTACCATCACAAGTGCACAATTATCCGGCCAAGTTGCGCCTTCCTTGGGGCCGACAACAACTCACATGAATAATTTTACACTACGTCCTTTTGTAAGCTTAATTGAAATCAATTTACGCAATAGAGGTTACTTGGGCAACATTATTGTTTCAACCGAGTCAACTAATTTTACTCGACAATTCAATAGAATTAAATGGGAAAGTCTTAAAATTCACAAAAGAAACGTTACTCTCAAATGTAATGGATATTGTAGGTATATATTTATCTTTTAATAATCTCATGATTATTAAAGTATCTTATTGCGGGGAGTAATTCACATGTTGAATTAAGCAAAGGACAGCGCACATACGTGCACTGTAGTATGCGGGAAAGTGAACAGAATTACATATATCTAATCTATAGCATGAATCTAATTATATGTGCATATATATACACCTTATAATGCTTATTTGTTTCTTAAAAAAATGAAACAATTAGATCAAATGAGAAAAGGAACTGCATTAACGAAATGAAAATCAGGAATTTTAATTTGTTATGGCTACTCAATTAATACACACAAAAATTGCCAATTAATGCACTCAATTAGATCAAAATAGCCTTAAAAGTCAACGGAATAAAACTACAATTGCATCACAACAAAATTAACCCAAAAACAAAGAAATTGGTTGCTTGAAATACAATGCCACCGAAACTTATGATCAGATCACAACAAACACAAAATGATCGCATTAAAAATAAACTGCAATAAGCAAATATATATAAAAGAATTATCTCTATATTTGATCGGAAATTTGATATTTCACATATATAATCAATAGATAAATGCCACATAGATACGAATCACAATACATGAATAATTCTTAAATAAATGTGGACCATAAAATCAACAAATATAT